>SCHK01392709.1:0-15432 GCA_004124795.1 Poropuntius huangchuchieni | reverse complement strand
GTACATTTTCTGATTAACTACCTTCGCCGTGTTTGCATTGTCCCTTGAGCCGTATGTTCCTTGACAACAACCTCAAAAATAATTTACTCTGGTGCTGGAAAAAAAAAAAAAAAAGTAACGTTTAACCACGAAGAAAAATCATTAGTGCTTGCCTGGCTTGCAGTATTATGCGATTGTTATGGACACAAACTCAGAATCCCGCTTTGGGATTTAGTTTCTGTCCAGTCATCAAGCGTACAAACACTTACGCATCTCAAAAGTTTCGTTTTAGAAGCTGTGAGTACTTAGATACATGTCAGTAATGTACATACTGGATGAAATTAACATTTTACTGACTGGAGCTTGAGGTTGAGGATCCATCATTAAGAAAAGAACTGCTGAGGAACTTTAAAGCGATTTGCTTTGCTTGCGATCCTGTGACTTAAAGGGAGTTTTGTTGGCGTCTCGCTGTGCAGGCACATCTGATTACATGAATAGAGGCAGGTAGTTTCCTTTAACATATGTGGCCTGGACTGTAACATTAACCTCCTGCAGCTCAAGCCTGCTGCTCTAGACGAGGCACAGACAGAACGGGGCGAAATGAAACTCTGTCCACATGTTTATAAATAATCAAGGACCTTTCGCTGCAACTTGTGTTTGTACGACTTTAAATAACCGAGAGTGCCATTATCTTGTGTGTCTGGTGGAGTCTGGTGTCTTATCAATGACTTCAGGTATTTGTTTGACATTTAGAAGGTGTTACTCGAGCAGAATGGCAACTAATGGCATTGGATTATACAGTTATTTTCACATTTTAAATTGGACTGAAAAAAGCCAATCAGTGCCATTGCATTCACATATGATTAATGCCTTGTGAACAAAGTTAAATGGCGGTTTAAGCGGATCATGCGTAGCCTCATCTATTTTCTACATCTCATTATTTCTGCCGTGTGGCGGTGGTTTGTGTTGGTTTTCTGGTGTGTGTTCTTGTTTTAACCGGTGTGTCCAGGAATAAGGATGCATTTTTCACCATTTAAATAGAAACCAATTATTACGATATTTTGTAAAAGAGGTCGCAATTGAATTTATTGCACATCTTGTCTTTTCATTTTTATAGCTGACAAGTATCACACTCCATACACAGATTCTGTCTTTCTGCTGCTAACCCATTTCTGATCAGAGAATGTTGCGTGAATGAAGCTGGTAAATGATGGTGTAGTGCCCTCTACTGTTAGCGTTCACAAGTAAATGTTCAAATTAGTTTACTCCATGATGGGTGTAACAAGAATAAAGCCTTTAAAAAGAGGGAATATGATGGGCATGGGGTTAATTTGGTAAATTCCTGCTGTTTTAAACGTTCTTGACGTGAGTTTTATTGCAGGCTTACTGAATCTTTTTTTGGCAACGTGTGGGTTGTGTTCTGACCATCTTGCTGACTTTTGGTGTTGAATTTTACTCTGGAGACCACAGCATGCACACTTTAAAACAAAGCATATGATTCACTAGAGTTCTGGCCTTTCATTTTTCTAGCAATTTAGATAAGGAACTGTCTTTGTGACATCTTGTCTTGTCAGCTAAATATACTTAGTTCACGCCATAGACACGAGAGAGGTTAAAGGTAGTAAAGATCGTCAAGAGAAATGTTAAATAGGCAGACTGATCACTCTTCTTTGTAAGTGAGCATTCTACCATGGCATCTGTCTTCATATGCATATGTAGCATCAGTCTTATGCTGTATTGTCGATTCAAATGCTCATCTGCATGTCATTTTCACAGATTATCATACATTAACATACATTTCTGATTTTCTCCATTGAAAAAGTGCAGAGCAGGAATTCTCCATGCTTACATCTCTGTTCTGAGCCTGGGAATCAGGGAGGCAGCTTCGGCTACAAATTGCACCATCACCAATCTCTAAAATCACTAGTTCCAGTGACATGTTTTATTGCATTTATTGTTCAGCATTTGTGTTCATTTACACTTCTGTTTGTAAGTTTCATTTTGTAGCACCCTGCTTGTAATTCTGTTCTATAGACTATAAAATACTATCCAGATCAAACATATAATTACAGACAGTTAAGGACTAAGCATAGTTAATCATTTAATTAATAATTATAATTAATAATAAAAATGTCATTTAAAAGTTGTTAATGTTTTTGATATGCTTTTTAATACAGTACAAACAGTACTAACACTACTTTTAATACAGTACAAACAGTAATATAGTCAGATATTACAATTTATAACAACTGTTTCTATTCATTATAATTTAAAATGTAATTTATTCTTGTGAATAAGCAAAGCTGAATTTCCAGTCATCAGTCATTGTCACATAATCCTTCAGAAAACTTTCTAATATGCTGATTTGGTGCTCAAGAAACAATTCTTATTATTATCACAATTAAAAATGGCGTAATATTTTTGTGGAAATCATAATACATTTTTAAGGATTCTTTGATAGAAAGTATTTTATTTGAAATAAAAAAGAAAACCATTTTTGGTAACACTGTAGTAGACCAATTCTCACTATTAAACAGTTAACAGCATGCCTATAATTAACATATTGGCTGTTTATTAGTGTTTATATTAGTGCACATATTCTGCATTACCATATTCACCCTAATCTTACCCCATGCCTAAACTTAACAACTACCTACTTTAATAAGCAGCAAATTAGAAGTGTATTAGGGCAAAAGTTGCGGTAATGTTTAATAAACCTTAAAATAAAGTGTGACCAAATCTTTTAGAACATTATAGATTCTTTACTGACACTTCAATAAAGTGTATTATGCCACTGCTGAATAAAAGTACTAAAAAACAACAACTGACCACAATCTTATGAACTGAAGTATATTTATTTGAAATGAATGCAATCCAGTAGTAAAACGATAAAATCATGAAATATTCTTAAAATAGTGCTAAACTGAAATTGTTAACAATAAATATGTAATAGCCTATATGTAACTAAATGTAATTATCACTTTATTACTCAAAATTTCTAAGTTAGCTGTTTTTTCTTGAACTGGTGTAATTGATTTGGAGGCTCTAAATTCATGCTGTCTATCTATCCATTATCTCTCCAGCCTCTGGGGTGACTGATTTAGAGTTTTCTACAGATTCTTTGAAACATATTCAGGAGTTCACCTCATTTTCCCCCGAAGGGTCCTGCAGTGTTGAACCCGTCTTTGAACAGAACAGCTTGCCTGAGGCTCATTTACACTGTATGCTTGAAACGCACTGAGACTTTATGACATGAATGATATGAGCTGATTATGGCCAACTCCTGCAGTATGTTTAAAACCAATTATGGGCCAATATGTGTGTCCTTAAAACTTTAAAAGTTGAGTTTAGATAGGAAAAGGCTATTTCAGATAAGACCTCTGCTTATGTACAGGGATGTATTAGTAATTTTTTTTTTGTAAGTGAGAATAACTTCACATGACTGAACCCAAAATTACTGAGTTTTAGTGCAATTTGTTTGATTACCTAAATATAAATACTAAAAAAAAAGACTATTTATTGGTAGTATTATTATTAGTATTAGTATTATTATTATTGTTGTTGTTGTTGTTGTTGTTAATTAATTTTTTAATTTTTTATTTTTTTTAAATATCCTGTCTTTTCAGCAACTTTAATTTCCTGTTATTCTTTTACAATATACATTTAAGTAACTTAGAAAAAAAAAAAAAAAACATTACATTACGTTACATTATTTTTGGTGGGTAAATAACTGCACAAACAAGTGTAAGTAATAGAATTCTGTGATGTTTTGTGATATTCTTTGTGATCTCATTCTAAAACAATCATATCAGTTTTATTCTATTTCTTATTTTTTAAGGATACAATATCAAAATTGGAAACCCTCGTAAACGCTTGCTGAACAATGACAAATTTTATCGCCTTAGACTCATTGTATTCCTACTTAAATTTTTTGCCGCTGTAAAAAATAAAAGGTTGATACAGTAAACTGAAAATATAGAGGATAAATACCTCCTTAAAGCATGTTGGTTTAGAAACATTACAGAGTACAGCGTAACTCGAGTTATTCAAAACATATAGGCTATTGATATTGTGTTAGTTGTATGTATTGATTAATTGTAACTAAACAAATATCATATTTCCTGCATTTTGCTGTTCTTTTGAAATAGGAAGAAAACCTGCTGCTTCTGCCCCCACAAATTGGACCATGTATTAAAAGCATATTGCAGTATAAACAGATTCGTCTTTAGTTTGGACACCTGGCTTGTTTTCCCTCTGAAACTTTTCTAGTCAAGTTACTAACTGCAACAACACCTGCACAGACATCATAAACTCATACACTGCAAGTTCTGAAGTTCAAGATTTCTTTTTGTTTATGTTTCACGAAAATCTGCAAGGCAGAAGCAAAAGAACGGACAAAAAACACTAAAAACAGCACCAACGATTGTTCCTCTTTGGTCTGCACGGACTCACGCACATACATTTTAGAAGCATTTTACTATTATGCCTTAATTAAAGGGGCCAGTGTGAGAAGTGAGAGCAACTGCGCACATCCAGCTGATGAAATTCTCCTGACATAACTGAATTGGCTAATGATGGTCTGATTCATATGCATGGATAATGTGCTGTATCTGGGTCACCTCATTAGCCTAGTTTTGATCGCCTTAGAATGCCAGATGAATATGCATCCCACCTGTGAGTCTCTATAAACACGAACACTGCACTAAACAACTCTTTCACCTAAGCTGATATCGCATCTGTCATCATAAGAATGAATTAAGATACTTTAACCCCGAGGAATAAATCTAAAGGAGACCCTTAGAAGATAAAACACGCTATAAAACTGTGACAAGCTTTCAACAGGCGTCTCACATCACCAGAGTATCACAGAGAGAATAGTGCGCCATAACTCACTGGACCACATGCCAAGAAAAAGCTCTGAATATTACACATAGGCCTTGTGGATCACGTATCAGACATGTCCTACATGTGGCGCTCTGGTTTCCTCGAGTTGCCATTCAAAATGACAGCTGGGCTTTAATTAATCACGCTGCAGCGATTGATTTAAATAAAAGCTACTAACTCATTAGCATACAAAGAAAGGAGTGTACCTGCTTCAGCGGACGACTCTCTTCAGAGAGGCAGAACTGCTCCGCGCATGCTACATTAACCCCTGGAAATGATTTGGCTGCAGTGAGGTTGCGATTAATCTTCACGGTTTCTCTGAATCATTAAAGATGGATGGCAATGATCAAAAAACACTTTCACTTTATTTACATATTTCATCATCATCATCAGCGACTTGGATTCTAATCAGACGCATCCCTCAGAACCTTTGACTAAATTAATCGATTGCGGTTCAGCGAAAGCAAGGAAATCTGACCTGTCGTACAAAGACGTTAACATGCTCGGTGTCACACGTTTGCTCATTTGATTAGTGAGCGTGAAATTTCATTTTTAATTTCCAAGTACATCATTATTACATATATAGCATTATATACAACAACATATTTATATAGGCCTGTATTTTGAATTATTTTTAAAGTCCTAAAACTTACTTACAGGTTTAGATGAAATCGTACTTTGTTATAATTTGAATTATTTTGTATTTTTGTAAGGATAGTGACCGATGTCGTCCTTAGCAACATTAATATTAGTCAGTCAATGTGAATTTTTCTTACATTATATCTTTGACAGCACAGTGAGAAACTGGGCAAGAAATGATGAGCGAATGGCGGTGCACATTTGGGAAATGTACAGTATAAGGTGTCATCCACACGGCCATCACAGCTCAGTGTTTTTATGTTTCAAAAATTTCCAACTTGGCCTTCCAACTGTGTGCGACTCTACAGTCGACACATACGACTGCAAGGCCATGTTGGACATTTTTAAAACACCTCACTGAGTAAACTTGAGTTTGATATAATGGCAGAGTATGGAGTGCAAGACATCTTACTGATATCAAGTGATTTAGATATTGCGACTATCAGGGGTGCGAGTCTCCCAAAAGGTCCAAATGAAGCAGTTTAATCCTACATATGATATGGGGAAATATCTATTTTGAGTCACACTTTAGAATAGGGAACATTTATTCACTATTGATTATGACTTTTCCCCTCAATAAATTCCTAATTTGCTGCTTATTAATATTTAGTAAGGTAGTTGTATTGGGTAGGATTAGGAATGTAGAATAAGGTAATGTAGAATAAGGCATTAATATGTGCTTAATTACTACTAATAGATGGCTAATATTCTAGTAATATGCATGCTAATAAGCGGCTAGTTAAGAGACCTTAAAATAAAGTGTTACCCTATTTTGTGTAAATATGTTTTCATGAGTTGACCTTCAGGGAAGACAATTAGGTTGCGCAAGACAAACTCAAAAAAAAAAAAAAAAAAACTTAGAAATAATAGTAAAAAATAAAAGTACTGAGTTAACTACATATACTTACTATATTGTTAGGGTTAGAAATAATTTGTCTTTAGGATTACTTGCATGCAATTATGCAAAGTTTATTGCTATTGTAATAATAAGTACACATAACGTGTAAAAAGAACACCTTCAAATAAAGTGTTACCAAATGTATTTCATTTTTACAAGATGTTAAGCGCTCTTGGGACTGTTGAGCAAAATAGATTTTCGTAATGAGCTAGAGACTAACCCATTTGTGCCTGTGCATTTGTTATAATGTGGCCTGTTTGCATTTATTTGTGTGTATTTGTCTTTTTGAGATAAGGAACGTGATTTCCTTTCCTATCGCTTGCAAAGTTACACTGTATGAAAGAACATTCGACCCCTCTAAACTAAATCGAGCAGAAGTCAGAGCTAAACTTCTTCCCAAGACAGTTGAGTACGTGAGTCAGCAGAGTTTCATGTGTTGGAAAGATCCTCGCTGTAAATCTCTCCATCCCAGAACGCCAGCCCTGAACCAACAGCAGCAGCTGGTCCGAGGGTTCATCTGATCCCACTCAAATCATCCGCCCTGATAAAATCTCCTACAACATACAGTGCCCACAAAACCCACTGGCAGAACATTGTATTTCATTGTATTTTCTGCTGTTTGCCACAGAAAATATAAAGCATTTGCAGCTTTCTGAAAGCTATAAACGGTCCAAACCGGATTTCACTTAATCAGCCCCAATATTTGTGAGTCTAGCAAAATAAAGACTGAAATATAAGTGTAAAAAAAAAAAAAAAAAAAATCAGAAGAGACTGAGAAGGAAAATTTAGACCATAACTGACCATTCTGTGATCATTTATTCAGAAATAATGAATTAAGTGCATTTTTTTTCTCACTCTTGTCTTCCTCGTTTAATAAATATAGACACCAGAGCAACGGTAAAATGGTCGGCGCACCGCTGGCAGCCAGGCTCGTCTTTGTTTTCACATTGATGACCGCAAAGTATTCATGAGAGAGTGCATTCAATACCTCTCAGGTTACAATTACATAAGACACAAGACATCCATTATGGCCACTGTCCTGCCTCACCACAAATTATCTCCATACAAGCAGTCTCTAATGGCCTGCTGTCAGAGAGGAGTTTCAAACCATTAAGCAATTTAAAAGGAATCCGAGCAAACAGAGATAAATCACATTCAGTCCTCTAACAGGGCCGTGTGTTCACAATCTGAAGAAATAGGTAGAGTAATAGCTCAAATGCCTTCAAGACGATAAAGCAGGAAAACCATGAACCAAAGAGCCAGGATATTAAGATACGTTTACAGGATGACAGACATATAGATACATGTCTACATACAGTACAGTCATGAATGAGGCAACATTTAAATTTATGTTTAATTAAAAAAAAAATCTAAACATAAAAAAGCAACAAAAATAAACAAAATAAAATCCTTCTTATGAAAAGTGGCTAATACTGTACATGTCAGTGCAGTACTATAATGCAAAATAAATAAAATAAACAACATAATGGAAGTAAGGAGCTAAGTCAGTCATTGCTTAATGAGGTATTGACAGAGAGTGTCATGTGTATATTAAGTTTTGTCATTTTTTAGCATCTTCATATATTTAACAAATTGATTTACTTAGTACATTGTTTTCTATAAATACATTATAAAAAAAATGGAAATGTTTAAAGTGATACAAGCCAGTTAAAACCACAAAATAGTCAAATAAATAAATAAATAAAAATAAATCAAATCTATTGCTAAAACATACTGATTTGTACTGTTTTCGCACCAAAAATGATGTCACTTCCTGAAGGATGATGTTATTCTATATACTGAATACTATATATAAAATAAAGACTATATATAAAATAATAATAATAAAAAAGGTTACACAAAGGATATTGAGGGTACAGGAAGAAAATAAACGGATTACAAGTTTAGATGATTACATATTGGATAGTCACAAAAATAAATATTTATTAAAATTATTTTGGTAGAAATAGATGAAAAATTTATATTTAAAATATCAATATCTAACTCAAAGCTTAAAATGATAAAGCTCCTATGACTTTCACGTATATTCAAGACTTGGACATACAATAAAAGTAAACAGAATAGGAATGATAGAAAGCTTTTTCTACCTTGATCTTTAGAAATATTGTTGTATTAGTGTAACCCATGCAGTCTGGTTGACTCATTTTCATGTTAAATATTATCTTTGACTCGAATAAGCTCAGTTAATTTAGATGGTACAACATGAAGTACAGGGTATCTTTAGGGTATGCTCTCACAAAATACATATTTCTTCTAAAATATCTGTAGAAGTAATAACAAACTTTTAACAATTAAACTTCTAGACAAATCCCCACACAGTGTCCGTAATCTCTATAAACTGGATTATATTCTCCTGTTGTTGAAGACAATTGCCCTCCCTCTGTGCACTCAACAACTATTGAATCATGCATTGACAAACATCCAGTGGAATAATCATGCAGTCAGTCTTGATTAAAGATTTTTGTATTGTTTAAATTGGAGCAGCAGGACCGGGTCAGTGAATATTTGATTTAGGAATTTGAAATAATACGCAATATTCAGGCAATATGTGGGATTTCTGAAGAATACGACTGAAGTGAGCATGTCCGCACCCCATGAGGCTGGATCTCTTCAATCGGTCGCAAAGTGGATTATCCCCTGCACTCCTAACACTGAGTTTAGAAGTTTCACACATAATTTGTTGTAATAAGCATTAACTCAGTGGTGGCTACAAGGAAGAGAAAAGAAGGAAAACGCAGAGGAAGGAGAGAGAGAGGGGAAAGAATAATGAATAAATTAGACACGCAGCAGGCTCGCCTTTCGCCAGAAAATTCAGTTCTCCTCAAGGAACCGCAGGGACACCAAATCATTTTTCTCGCACCGGCACTGAGGCTGATCAGAAACTACATGCTTGACATGCTAACGCTGCTACACCTCACGAGCAAAGGTTGCCGGAGACGGCAGAGGCCGCCACATCATTCGGTGTCAAAAGTTTCATAATATCTTGGCTTCATTAACCCACAATTCGCTGCTAGTCCTTGTTTTAAAACCGAGCTGTGACAGGAAGTAACTTCATAACGGTAGCAAAATTGCTAATTCAGCACTTTTGGCGATGCTAGATTCAAACTTGTGACTTTTTAATGCTGCGATGCATTTTTTAAGTGTAAATATATAATTGAGTTTTACAATCAAGGCAGTTTGGCACAAAAACAATGAGAATCTTAATTAGGGTGATTGTCGTTAAACATTAAACTTGAACAGACACATTACAACTGGTAAGTGAAAAAAGATTATTAACTAACATGCATATTATTGGCTGTTTATTAGTACTTATATTAATGCCTTTTTATGCATGACCATATTTTAGATATTTTAACTTAACAACTACCTTACTAACTATTAATAAGCAGCAAATTAGGAGTTTAGTAACTATTAACTTTAACGTCTGCCTCAATAAGCTCCTAATTTGCTGCTAATTAAAATTTAGTAAGGTAATAGATAAGTTTAGTTATTTGGTAGGGTTAAGGGATCAGGTCGTTGCAGAATAAGGCATTAATATGTGCTTTATAAAAACTGATAAAAATCCATAGGAATATGCATAGTTAATAGTTAGAATTAGTCCTTAAAATGCAGTGTTTCCCTGTTTTGCTATACAAAAGATAGCGAAAAAAAACATTACTGAATAGTTTGTGAACTAGTTCATTAAAATGAACTTCCCAGTGCTACCTAAGAGAGATATTTAGGACAGCCTGTCTTTAAACTGTAAAGATGTGCGTGCAATACAATGTGACATACAAGACACTGATGCACCCTTTCAACATGCTACACTGCTATTTGTTGGAAAAAAAAGCCACTTGTTACTGGAAAAGCTACTGGGTTTTTGGAAAATATCTCAGATAGGGTCATGCAACTGCAAAAAGAGTTTAGTAGTGCTGTTCATTTTAGTTACTTATTCCCCAACACTGAAGCAACAAATCATGGCTGTAAGCTCTAATAACACAACAGGATCTACTACTTTTCGGAATCGTGTACAAAAATATATATCAACACATATATATCTAAGGAATATCCGCTTTCTTACCTGCACTGGGGTGCTGTGCATTGTGGCCAAGAGCTGGTTATGTTAGTGTGTTTGTCAGTGGGCTAGTTTGCTATGTGGCTTGCACTGACACACTCTTTAAGGTCCATTGTGAATAGAAGGCCTGTGCATAATAGACACTCCACGATAACAAAGACTGATAATCCCGTCTGCCCAACAGCTCCCATGTTGCGGGCCGACATTTTAAGGGCAGTTAAGTTGCTGTGTGGCGACACTGAATGAACTGTGGGTAGAGAGAGTCACCCAAGAAGCCATTATCTATGGCAAGCAGCGTCAATTCACATCAATTAGGGTCCATCCAAAGTGTTGGTGGTGAGGCTTCAAATTAATAATTAAATAAATAAAGCTGACCGCAAGTGGCTGCTACACAGCCCTTCAGTCATTTGAGTGAGTCCTCTGAGTATTCGTGCACAGAAAGCCAAAAGTGGCGGCCGGAAAAAGGGGCTTTGTTACTCGTTCCCTCCTTTTAGTTTTGTAGATGTGTGCAGATAACTGATCGCTATCACTTTCATCAAATAACTGACGATCAAAAGCAATTTTGGGTTTATTCATTTTTTTGTTCAGCATTTATTTATTTATTTATTGTCAAATTATCAACTGAAGGGGAAGGAAAAAAAAAATATATATATATATATATAATATATATATATATATATATATAATACAAGGGGTCACAATTTTAATTTTAAGGTCCAATTATCGCTATTCGCAAACCATTAAATATGACTTTTATCTCAGTAAACTCCTAATTTACTGTTTATAAATAGTTAGTAAGGTAGTTTTTAAGTTAAGGTATTGAGTAGAATTAGGAATGTTGAATATGTGCTTTACACTGAGAAAAAAAATATATACTATTTTTTTAAGGTAAGTGGTTGCAAATAATTTATTTTAGCTACATTTAAATAAAAAAAAATGTTTAAAAGTTAGTCAACTAAATTTGTTTATTTAATGTAGCTAAAATAAATTGATTGCAACCACTTACCTCAAAACAAATTTAGTAATTTTTTTTTTTTTTCACCTTATAAGCACTAATAAACAGTCAGTGTGTTAATAATAGGCATGCTAATAAGAAACTAGTTAAGAGTAAGAATTGGTCCCTATACTAAAGTGTTGCCAGAGAAAGTTCTCTGATTATTTGTTTATAACTTGCACAAAAGTTATTTTTACTAAAATAAATAAATAAATATCATATCGAGGGCAACATATGTATTGCTATGCAATGTTTAATAAATATGCTGTGTTCCCCTCATTAACTTCCCAGTGTGGATTAATTTAATGAGTTGCACAAAATGCAGATGTGATTTAATATGCTGCATCTCCTTTAAAGAGTGAGATAACAAACTTAAACATATTTGTAAATCATGTTTTAACACATTTTTTAAAAGTTCTATCCATTTATTTATGTTGTGTAAAATGTTTTGAGTGAGAGAAACATTACTGAGTGTGCATTTAACAGAACAGCCTGCTTCTCCTGTTTCTGATTTAATGGTTTTCTATTCCTGATGCAGGATGAGAGGATCCAACAAACACTGGTGAAAGAAAGTCGGCAAATTACATTTTCACAAACAAAGCTGTAATTAACAGGAAGGTGTTCCCACGCTCCCAAAAGCAGGTGTTAATGTGAGTTGTGTCTAAATAGTAAATGGATGTGACTTTAATGGATTCTCCCAATTTGAATGTCATCAATATTCTCTGTGGCCTGAGGGATACATCTGTACTAAACGTCCTTGATGAAGATCCAGTAAGTCAAGACCTGTCACTGTAACAGAGCATATAATGACCAATGGCTTTTAACCCCATTAATATTAAAAGATTTTATTCATTTATTAAATTAAACATATATATTTTAATTACATGTATGTGAATATTTAGGTATATTTTTGTTTCTAGATTTGATTTACATTTATAATAATAATAATACAGAAAATGTTAATCATAACAGTATTGACAATATCTGGTTCTGACTCTGAAGTCTATAATTGGCTATTCCTGAGTGCAATCTCTAAAACTTGTAAAAATCCTTACTTTAGAAAATACATTTATATTATGAAAAATCTGTAACATAGCAATACAGTTAAGCAACATCCAATAATTTATCTGACTTGCAATACATTTTTACAGCAGACAACAAGCTCTAAGTCAGTGTTTTATACATACAGCACATGCTTTATTACATACAAAGACACATTATTTACCAATCTCTGCACATAACACACAATACTTACAGTAGTAGAGTATTAAACATGCCGTGCACGTTTTCTGTGAGTCAGGCATGAACACAGCACACATGAGGTTGAGGGAAGAATACAGAGGACCTGAAATAAGAATTGTGGGAAATCACTGCAGCACATAAATGAAGATCCCAGACCGTCTGCTTGAAATGCCTGATGATTTTTGAAGGCCATGAAACATCCGGAGCTGTGTGCTATATCTCAAGTGAGAAGAGTTTGTATATATGAGCCAAAAATGCCAATGGCATTTTCCACAAATTTGTTACAAGCTGGTGCCCTGTGACTTTAAGCACTAGTGGCATGATATTTTATTTTCTCCAGTGAAAAACGTTAGATAAAATATTTAAATAAATAATGTGCTATGAAACATATATTTACTTTGTTACGTTTCTATTTTGACACCCACTGTGTAATATAAATTGTTATTCTTTATTTTTTAGATCACTTTTTTTTTTACACAAATTGGGGTAGATAAAATATTGAATTAAAAATAAATAATGTGTTATAAAACATATATTTACTTACTTTATTATTTTGACACTCAATAATACATTTACATATATATATATATATATATATATATATATATATTTAGATCCCTTTAAATTTTTTCAGTTTTTTTACACAAATTGGGTTTTGCCCAAAAATTCAACCCTGTTACCAAAGTTATTGTAAAAATTACAATAAGGTTTTATTTGAATTATATATATATGAAATATGATTAGATTAATAATTGCAAACCAAATTTTTTCCAAACTTTCAGCTACTTCTAATTTAGAATAAATTTAAAATATTTTTTTAAATAAATTTAGAATAAAAATAGAATAAATCTGCAACCCTGTTTCCCATTTTTTCAGTTTATTATTATTATTCATTAAGCATTAATTTTCTCTAATAATAATAATAATAATAATAATAATAAATCTAGCTACAGACTTATGAAATCACAGAAATCAGGGTGTATACTGTTTTTAGACAGTTACCAAATATAAGTAACAGGGTTGACAAATGGCAAACTACAGTTTTCTGGCCAATTTGTGTCTGTCAGTCTATCTATCTATCTATCTATCTATCTGTCTATCTGTCTATCTGTCTATATTGATGCTCTGGGCCGTCCTTACGCGGGGCCCAAGGTAGGGAGCGGGGCCCCATCAGTCTGCATGCGGGGGGTGGGTGGTTGTTCCCCTAGGTCCGTTTGCCGTGGGGCCTCCTCAAAGCGGGGGTTGCACCGCTCAAAGGACAGCCCTGTTGATGTTTTATCATTTAATATCAAAACATTGTGAAACGTAGCTAAAAAATGAATAATGCACAAAAAATATTGGCAATATCCCAATATAATATTGAGAAAAGACAATCACTGAAATCAAGTGACATTAAATAACTATGGTAGTTTCATAAGTACTGTGAGCATACAGAATATACAGGTCCAAGAGAGATGCATTTTACATTACAGGCGTTTTATTAATGAACGAGTGATGGCAGCGTACAGCAGATAAAACTCTGCTTTGATCTCTGAAGCGTAGGGACATGTGGATGGTGTGGACTCAGTGGAGACAATGATTTGTCCAATCAGGTGTCATCTTTCATAATGAATTCTGTATGCGTTAGGCAAGGCGCCCAGTCACAGACACTTTTTGGGGCTTTCAAAAGATGAAGCCTGTCTTTTTAATGTTTAAATACATGCTGAACATCTGAGCTAACTTCAAGTTGACCCATACAGGGAGAAAACGATATGAATCATTTAAAAGTAAAGGAAAAAAGAGAAGGTGAAATGAAACGAGAAAAAGAAAGCCTGGCGTATGTGTTTATATAAAACAAAATGTGCATGTTATGGAATAAAAACAGCATAGCAGAGCTGGGAATCATGTTACAGTTTGTGTATGAGGGGAAAAAAGGAATATCATCCTGGGATCACGTATTTAGATGTAGCTTTACTTAAAGCAGAAGCTTAAGCACCAAGGAATTCTCTTTTCTATCTGCAGAAATATACAGAAAGCTGCTGTCAGGATTCTGACTAGAACCAGAAAATTTGAGCGTATCACACCTCAGGTCTTTACACTGGCTTCCAGTTATATTTAGGATTGATTTTAGAGTATTATTACTCATTTATAAATGGCCTATAGGACTCAATGCATTGCAGATATGCTCACTGAATATAAATCTAACAGACCATTTAGATCATCAGAATCAAGTCAGTTAGAAATACCCAGGTTTCACACAAAACAAGGACTCCTAAATTTTTGCTCTAAAGTATTTCACAAAGCATGTTAATGCTAAAACTAGCCCCTAAATCTGTTAAACGTTAAGAGTACTCCTTAGTCTACTAAGCCCAAGCCACAAACTATGCCTCGGAACATAAACATTTAGAAATATTTGACGATAACAAGCTTTTATAAAGGTATTACCTTTGGTTTTGGAGGTTATCCCAACTCCAAATTTCCCTTTGATTATATTCTTATTTTCATTAACCAGCTGGGCAAAAAGTAACAGCTGTGCTTGTGTCCTCATTTTACATTTTTTTTTTAATGTCTTACTATCAGCCATTATTATTCTACTCTGGTAATTAAAAGGCTGTTTACAGTATATCACTAATTATGAGAAGCATAAATGTAAGAGGCTAACAATTAGCTGAACATATACTTGTTAAATTAGTGACACTAATGCATTTTAAAATCTTTATTTGAATGTGGCAATTAACATTT
>SCHK01392693.1:0-11328 GCA_004124795.1 Poropuntius huangchuchieni | reverse complement strand
TAAATGATCAAAAGGATTAACAATGCAGATTTATTTTCACAAGTGGAGAGAGAATAAATTATTTTTATTATGTCTGTTTTTTTGGGTGAAGTGTCGTTTTAAAGACAAGTTTTTAAAATGCATAGTCTCAGAAGTAGCACACACTGATTATGTTCTTTGTCCATATAAACTGTGAATACAAAGAAGTACTGTAAGTAACTTAGGGATTCTAGTGTGAAATGTGTTATGCATTTTAAGTACAATGTACAAGCTAGTAAAGTTGTCCTCAGTCCCCTGAGAAACAAGGCATAATGCAATGAATGGCAATCCGATGTTGATAATCGAATCAAGAATTTGGCTTTAACAGGCTTTCCCAATGACCTTGTTCTTACCTTTGTCATGTTTACCTAATGCTATGCAGTATACTGTAATTAAGTACAAAACCATCAACAAAGTGATTCTCCTGTGTGTACTGGTATTTTAAAACCACCACAAGCAACCAACTTTATAATGTTTGGATCGCTTAAGATGGAACCACTCCATTAGAAGAAGAAGAAGAAGAAAAAAAAATCTCCTATATATTTTGTGAAAGACAAATATATAGGTAGTGGGAATTATACTGTACATGTACAAGTTATGCAAATGCAAGTACATTCACATACAGTTTTAATTAGCTGTTACTGAACTAGAGTTTAAGGAGTGTACAGGATCAAGTATTTGAAATAAATCCTGTCTTTCTATCTTTGCAAAATCCTACTCTAAATGTTTTCCTCTCCCCTAAAAAAAAAAACTATAGTTGTCAGCAGCTAATCTATGGCTGTTGACCTAGTGTGAAGTTCTCCCTGGGGAAGATTGTTCATGTGCCCTTTTGAGTCATAATTTAGGAAACACATCTCTAATTATGTTCCACCCTGGGCACTAAAGCAAGGTTTAGGGTCACATTTAGTTTAGCACTGAAAAAGTGCCGTCTTTTCTGTCCATAAATACTGCCATGAACAGACACTCAAAATTGGCCCATAAATAATTGCTCCATTAATTAGATTATTTAATCCACAGATAAAAAATTCAAGTATGTTTAATGCTTAAGAAAATGACCCTAATTGCTCACATTGACTTGGTGTTTAAAAAAGGGAGGATGAAAGTAAAAATATTTGATTATACGGCCTACTTGAAAAGTGCTCAGCAGATGTGCTAGAGCTCTTCTCCACTGTGACGTCTCAATCAACATTAGATACTTAAAAGACTAGAGCGCATCTAAGAATAGCTTCACTCTGAAAGCCCTCATTTGTGTTTTCTGATAACTATGTAAAGGGAGGGCTGGGGTCCATTGGAGCATGAGAGTTTGTTCTCAGAAAGGAAACTGATTGATCACTGGCTCTAATAATACCAGAACTTCATCTAAATGTTTAAAGTGATGAGTCATGAACAGCACTCAGACAGCAGTCATGTTTTATCAGCCTAAGATGTTCCCGTTACAGTTTGAGGGCCCATTCTTTGAAGAGGACAATCGACTGTACCTATACATGGACTGGGGAAAGAGTGGGAAATAATTTTAAGTGAAACACATCAGACCTTTCCTTTCTGAGCATGATGTGCAAATCCTTGACTAGGCTCCTGACATCTCAAGACAAGGCTAGACTGCACCTACACACAACACAAACACAAAAAGTTTGTTTGATAAGTAGGAATGTAGGGTGTGGAATGAGCAGTGCCAGCTTTTACATGAACTAGGCACAAATGCATTGAATTGCATTTGAAAAATCAAGAATGAATAAGCTTACAAAACAGCCACTGTAACTGCACTCTCCTTCTCACTGATGCATGCTGGGTGGTGCAACATAGTGCTTGTATGATTAGGTATGTCACATGTCGCATTCGCTGTCTATTGATGATGGAATGACTTTTCCAAACTCCACCCAAGACACTCACAACTTTCCATGAGCACTTGATCCACAACCATTAAACACCAACTAAAGCGCCAAACCTCTACTAAAAGAATTATTGTTGTTGTATAATGTAGTAATTATCTTCCTCTCCATGGGGAGCACCACTAATACTTTGTATATATCTATCATTAAAAGAGAAAATGTAATCATACATTTCAAAATATATGAGTAAACATGTTTTAAGGCAACCTCCCTGAAGCACTTTGAGTTTGGACTTCCTTGTCAATGAGAACATGGGCGATAAAGCCACTATTATACATCATAGATGAATTGGTCTCATGGAAACCACAGTATCAGCTCTGCAGTTCAACTGATGATTGAACCCTCAAATCAAAAGCCTTCATTTTCTTTAATTTGAAGACTGTTTATCAGCCAATCCTAAATAAAGTAGATTTTTGTGTATGTATTGTTGTCACATGAAATATGACCATGTTTATCAATGTTTTTAAACTCAAAAAGATGTTTCCTATTGCTCCGTAGAGTCGAACGGCACATAGTATTCCCGTAAAGCTAGAAAAACTCTCTCATTAATCATCCAGAAACATCTATACACATAAAAAGTGCAGAAACCATTTGGCTCTTATTAATTTAGATTTTTTTTCTTTTGACCTGCTAAATAACTGATGTTCTTGACATTTGGCTTTTTAATAGCTTTAACAGCTTATCATTCGACATGCATGCAGTAACCTACACAACTGTAATGGAGAATAAAATGATCTCAATATATAAACAATATATAAATCTTGTCTTACTAACATGTTTTATGCAATTTGGCAACCTTTGGGAATTGAGATATTTGTTGTTGAACCACAAAACTGTGCGTTAGAGTGGAAGTGTGTTAAAAAGTTTAACACACATCCACTCTAACACACCCACAGCTATAAACCCAAGAGGTTAAAGCTGTTCTGTTCATGCTACACCAGCTGTTCAAAAGGACAGTTTACTGTAGGCTAAGCAACTGATATGGTGCTCTGACTGCTGGCGTGTACTTTGGATGCGTAAGGAGCAGTTTGCATGTGCAAATAAATCCATGTAGTAAAATCTGTGCAGTGAAATCATGTAAATACAGATAATAGGAGATGGAAGGAGAGCATTTTAAACCACACAAACTTTGGCCTAATATGTCTTTGGTGGTCTGTGGCTGAAAAGTTGATGCGTGGGATGTGCAAATGATGCAAATAATACTTTAAGAACAGTACCATTTCTATTCAAGTTCCTCGAAACACCACAGAAGCTAATATTTAAAAAAAGCAAAGCTAATTTTAAAAACATCATTAGTCCTAACTATCGAAATGTTCCCAACAGAGAATTTGTTGACATTTAAAAACTCAAGTACCAAAGCACTAACATTTATGTATTTGAACTAGCATAATTGTCTAGTTCCATCACAGTTTTAAAAAGAACAAAAGAGGTCTAAAATCACTAACTGAAAAAACAGACTTTGCACAACATTTACATATACCCTAGTCTACAATTCAGAATTACTGTGTAATGTCTAGTAGAAGTTCTTCACATCCTGCTTTTGAATCGCTGCCTCAGGCGTTTAATTAAAAATGGGGTTGATTATTTGTAGCTGAAAGAGTGTGTAACATTCACAGTCAATAAGTCTATTGTCCTATCCAGAAAGCGAGAAGGATTTCTATTTAGGGTTGTCATGGCTAATCTAAAACCTGCTTGATAATCACAATAATTAGCCCATGAAATTTGCTACCGAAAGTTAAGCTTGATGACACAGAGGTGCTCAGTTGTCACGTTTAGCAGTGCTCCATGTCTGACCTTTCTGCTCGAGTGCTGAGAGAATGTGAGAGGTTTACGTTGCCTGCTAACTAAACACACAGATGGCAAAGGTCAGGCTTGGGGTCACAGTGAAATAAACACAGGAAAGCCTTTTTTTTTTGATCACCCTTTTTTTGGTTTACGTGAGCCCCGTCACGTTAACAAATGCCCTCTCACCCTGGAATCCCCCTGGCTGTAAAAAGCTGAAAAGAAACATGATTGCATGGAAAGTTTGGGGGAGCTGTTCTGCAGGGACAAAGATTTATTTGGTTTAAAGCGTATTTGTTAAACAGTTTTGTAATACACAAACAGTGGATGACATATAACAGTTTCAATGTAAAATTGATTATAATACATGAACAATTTTTTTTTCTTTTTATTAAATTTTTTAAAATACATCTGTGGGGAACTTAAAAAAAAAAGAAAAGCAAAATGACAAGAACAATAGATGAACAATAAAATTAGCAATTGTTGAGATTGGCTGCTTTGCACTGAACAAACTTTTCATCACTACAATGTGTACAATTTGAACTGCAATTTCTTGCTATAATCTAAACAAACAGTGAACAGTATGACGCAGTATATTTATTGTGTGTTTTCTTCACAACTACAACCCATGAGCTCTCACTACACACTTGACCACACATGAAAAATGCCAAAGACAGGGAATGTCGGCAAAGCTTTTAATTACAGGAAAAAGTAATTTCTCTCTATTCCCAGAGCAACCCATCGGTCAGCCTGTCAGGTAATTTAGCCTGGGAAAAGGAGAAGAAGGGCACGAGCCACTGAAGGACTCCTTTGTTCAGGCTGAAAAGGTTTGGGTTAATATTATCTGCTCAGATTGGCCCCTAAATGTATAAAAAGATGCAATTCAGTCATTTAGCGTTCACTGCTTAATTATTTACTGACGTAAAATATAAAAATAGGGTTAACGACATAATATTATATATGTTGAAAGTACAGAAATAAATATAAAAACATATTAAATTACTACAGTTTTCTGTTTTAATATATTTTAAAGTGTAAAAGATTAATTTAAAATAGAAATCTCTTGTAAAATGATAAACGTATTTTTTGGTACACTAATAAAACCTAACTGACCACAAACATTAAAGAGTAGAGTATATTACTTTCAAAATTTGTGCTTTAAATTATATAAAATATAAAAAAATGACTTCACTGTCTGTTCTTGAAGACAGTCTACTAGAAAGATTTTATTGCGTGGTGGTTCTACACAATATTATAGCATAATATTGTGAGAAATGTCAGTCATCTTAAGCAGCCTGGGGAGCCTGGGCCAGATCAGAGGTCACGCACAATAAACAAAAGCAATGTTCAGGGTCAATATTGGCACTGCCTGGTTTCTAGCCAGAGGGAGGTGTGCTCCATTGTGAGTTCATGTACTCGTAATAAAAGAGGAGATGGACTTTGTAAATTCTCAAGAAGGAATACAAGAGGGCTTGAATAAAGAAAAGAAAGAAGTGTTTCCATCCAGGGGAAAGATAAATACGGCCCTGATTTTGAAGGATGTCAGAGCTGGGGGAATAAACACATTTCCAAATCCAGCTGAGCAAACTGCAGCTGGAGAGAAGAATAAAAAAAGTTGCCATCATGTCAAACACAAGTTAGAGTTGCAAGCTCTCTGCAGAGAAGAGAGAGAAAGAGGGAAAAGCGAGAGAGTGCTTGGAGCACAATGTACTATTACTGTAACTCCGTATCAGCAATAATGTTCTTAGTTCTAAGACTTAAAGCTCCTAAGAGATCATGTCTGGACATGGAGGGATGGTCCATGTCAATGAATGCATGTTTTTGCCTGGTATAAGGTTTCTTAGCCCAGAGTCTTTTTTATTTTTTTTGCATTGGCAAAAGATAATAGTAGTAGTATTAGTAGATACAAAAGACTAAATATGACAAATAATAAAAGTATAATGATGTAAATATACACTAAATACCGAAAAGTGTGCAAATACCCCATGTATTTGTATACTTGTGGACATTTAGAGTATATTTACATTATTCAAAATGCTGAGGTTTTTAAGAAATTGAATGCTGTAGCTTTCTATTAATAAAATAATTCAATGCATTGATTTCTCTAAATAAATAAATAAATAAATAAAATCGGCACTACTATTCTCAACATTAATAATAAAAAGAAAATCAGCATATTAAAATCATTTCTGAAGGATCATGTAACACTAAAGACTGGAGTAATTTCTGCTGAAAATTCACCTTTGACATCACAGGAATAATTTTAGAATATATTCAAACAGAAAACAGTTGCTTTACATTGCAATAATATCTCTCATTATTACTGTTTTAATATATGTTTGACTGAATAAATGCAGCTTTGGTGAGCATTCAAGAGACTCAAAAACATAAAAACAAACAAAAAAATAATAATTCCTGACCTTAAACCTTTGATGTGGCTACCTGGATTTTAGCTTTCCGTCTGATCTATTCCCCTTTAGAGCGGTTATGCACCCACACATCCACTCAAAGTCAATGCAAACAAACGCCAGGACCCATCATTCCTCCTCAGCAGTACTTTTATTGAGTCATCACTGTCCTTGCCATTTCACTCAAGCTATTAATTCATTTTAACTCTCCCTGTGTCGCCTTTCCACTCCCTCTGACTGTGGTGTTCTTCTCCGTTCCATTACTGTAGGTGTTACAGGCATGACAAATGAGCGCCCATCATGTCGTACATCACAGGGCGAAAAAGAAGGGGACAGCAAGGCTGATACAGTATATTAAATTTATCACAGAGGGACCGTCTTGCTCCACTGACCAAGACACACACATACATGTGTTTTGGTGGCTCAAGATCGCAGTGTTCAAGGCGATTTCCCCACAGGCCACAGAAATAAAACTCCCTTCATTCATCTTCAGCTGAGCAAACTAGTACTGTACACTGTGCTGAACATTTGTCTTCTATTGTTAGTGGCTTATTGGGAGGATCTTTACAGTTTTAAAATAAAGGGTCCAAGTCTGGAACATTTGGAGAACCTTTTTTGTGGAGAAACCGGCAGACTGTTGTACTTATACTTATTATAACTCTTGGACACAAGTTCACTTGGTTAACATTATATAATTAACAAAATAAAAAAAAATAAAAAAAATAACAGCAAACACAAATATTCGTAAGGTAAGGTTCAGTAAAAGTTCTTTTTACTTTCTTCTTTTTTAAGAAATAAAATACGCTGTTCTTCTGAAATGTATCAAAGAATCCTGAAAAAAATGTATGCACAAAATTATGAAGCAGCACAACTGTTTTCAACATTAATAAAAATGAGAAATGTTTCTTGAGCGTCAAATCAGCATATTAGAATGCTTTCTGAGGGATCATGTGACACTGAAGACTGCAGTAATGACTGCTGAAAATTCAGTTTTGCCAACTCAAGAATAAATTACGTTTTAAAATACATTAAAATAGAAAAGAGCTATTTTATATTGTAATAATATTTCAAAAATACAATATAAATAAAAATATAGCTTTGTGAGCATATGATATTTCTTTCAAAATCACTTAAAAAAACAAACAAAAAACAAAACAACAAAAAAAAACGTAAACCTTTAAACAGTAGTGCATCATTATCTGATAATTATAAAATTATAATTAATTTATGTTTGACACATGAAAATTAATGCAAATTTATACAACTTGAAATGCTTGAAATGTAGTAGCATATGTCAAATTTACCTACTGAAGTAGATGTAGATTAATACACTTACGTATTGCTCATTGTTAGTTTGTGTTAGATATTGCATTAAAGGTATAGTTCACCCAAAAATGAACATTCTGTCTTCATTAATCAAACTCAAGTTGTTCCAAACCTGTATGAGTTTTTATTCTTGTTGAACACAAAAGAAAACACTTTAAAGAATGCTGGTAACCGAACAGTTGACAGTGGCCATTGATGTCCATAGTATGGGAAAAATTCTATAGAATACTGTGCCTACTGTCAACTTTGTTACAAAGTGTAGTAACTTAAGAACCCTGCAAAACAATAAATACTTCTTGATAAGAGATTCTTTGTTGACCCTAAGATGCTATTATGAGAACAGTATTTTATGAAGGCTATTAGACAATACTGCAAAAGCTGAAACTTTCTGTATTGATTCACTTTTATCAATGAGATGAATCCAAAATATGACCGGAGAGCTTCTTTGTAGTGCAAGAAATACATTTTCTAAACTTGTTTGAGAAAATGGGACACGCTGTACAGCATTATCCCCTGTGGGGAGAGTGAAGACTCAACCCAGCTAGTTTCTCTGCCTTTGGGAACCATTTTTCTGCTGCCTCACATTTCCACTGACAAAGTGACTCCACAGGCAACAGGATCCTTCCCATAATGATGTTACCATATGCTGATCCTCCCTTTACTTTAACCCTCTAGGTGAAGTCCATTTGAGTCCACAGGCTTGAAATATTTATTTTTCCGCCACCCATAAATCTCAGTACTCCACCTCCAAACATTTAACCCTGTCTTCAGGGACTTGGCCTTTCCAGACTGTTCTAATTCTTTCATTTAGACATGACTCTTAACAACCTGAATAGGAATAAAGTTGCTTTGATCTAGAAACATTTGTGTTGACACGGTAAGGCCAGTAAGGGGAGCTCCATTCACATAACTCAGAGCAGTTACGACACAGTTCTATCTGGATATCAGCTTTAAATAATGAGGCAACATTTGTCATTTGTTAAGGGCAGATAGCTTGCAATGTTCCATGTCACTTGAGTTATCTTTAACCTTAATCCTCACCTAATCTAACATTGAGTCTCACAACAATTTGTCTCTGTTGTCCTCCGTATCAAGAGAAAAGAAAAGACACTGTTTTATTCCACAGAATTTTAGTTGGATTTAAATTTGTGGGCATTTCTTACCATATCTAAAAGAGACACAGTGGAACTGATTAATTACTGCAGAACATTTAAAACAGGAGAGTTAGATTTTTTTTTATCAGTACTTATTTCTTATTCCACCTGAAAGTGTACGCTCTTTCTTTGTTGTCAAAAATATGACTCTTTGTTTTTAAGGTCACTGCAAAGCACTCAGATCTGTTCAGTGTGTTCTCAGTTCCCAAGTGCCCAGCTCCCCAATGGTTTGTTTTGTTCTCTTCAACCAGCAGAGGGCACTATGCACATTTCATTTAGTTTGTTATAATCTGTTAAGAAGCAAGTTCTGCTCTTTTGATCAGATGTGTCTTCATCAGCACACAGAGCTAGATGTTTCAAGCACTTCTCAAGCTCAGTCGAGCAGTTCATCAACTGAGTGCTCAGCTTTCTCCCTCAGTGTACTGTTTAAAATGTTAACCTCTGTTTAAACCAAGAAACAAGTGTAAGATTTAAAAAAAAATCCTCTGCTTTTAATCGACAGGCTCATTTATTAAAATATCAAAATAAAAAAATTTGAAAAATGTTTTTAAAAGACGTCTTTTGTCGTCTCACCAAGGCTACATTTACTTATTTAAAAACAGTAAAAATAGTAATATTGAAAAATATTCTCATTTAGTTTTTATCAGGATTCTTTGAACATTTTCAAAAGAACAGCATTTATGGTACAACACTTACTGTAACATTAATAAATACTGTCACTTTTGATAATGCATCACTACTAAATAAAAGTATTTATTTATTTTTATAAATTTAAATCTCGCTTGCCCAAAGTTTTGAATGGTTTCCACAAGAATAAAAGACCGCAAAAACTTTGATAATAATAAGTGTGTGTGTGTGTGTGTTCTCTCTAAACCTTACTTTGTGTTCGTCTGAAGAAAGAAACCAGTAAGGTGAGTAAATGATCAGAGAATTTTTATTTTTGGGTGGAGTATCCCTTTGAAGTTGAAAGCTATCAAAACTAGCTAGCTAGCTAGCTAGATAGCTAGATAGATAGATAGATAGATAGAGATAAATGGTACCACCGTTCACTTCTCTTCAGTCCCAAAGTCTCTTTCACTGCCTCTCATTGAAGGAAGAGGAGGAGCAATTGAGGTCATCTACAGTATGTTCACTGCAGCTCTCTGGCCTTGAATTATTGACAAAGAGATAGAGAATAGAGAAGCGGTGAGAAAAAGAGTGTCAGTTTCAGATGGCACAAACATATTTCTGACATGAAGACTGTTAGCATTGATCTCTTTCTGCCTGTTTCAGTTTGATGTGGCTACTTCAGTTACAGCTTACAGAAGTCATGTTGTTTTCACAATATTGTCCGGATATTTGTTTAAACTCTATGCTCTTTTATTTTTTAAATGTCAAAGGATGGGCAAGATTTAAATTATATTATTATTCACAGTTTAAAACAAAGTCCAGAGAAGATTAAAAAAAAAAATCACTAAAACAGTTTTACACTTTTACTTTTGATTTTGTTGAAATTCTCTTCAGTTCCTCTTGTTCTCAGAGCCTTTGTGACTTAAATATAATGCAGAGCAACACCAGTAGAGATGGAGCCAACATGATTAAACCAAATAAGCTTGGTTAGTAAATTCTTAAACAGGATTTGGTGATATACCTTATCAATACCACACATTCAGGGACCCTCATCAGAGGTTTGTAACCTTTTTGAGGCGCCCTGCTGTCCAACACAATAGCAACACTCCTTACAATATTTTATTTTGTGCTGTAATTATAATGAAGCTGCTTGCTTTTAAAGGGGTCCTAGAATAAGTTTTCAAGTTTTCCTTTCTCTTTGGAGTGTTACAAGCTCTTGGTGCATAAAGAAGATCTGTAAAGTTGCAAAGGGTAAAGTCTCAAATCCAAAGAGATATTCTTTATTAAAGTTAGGAGTCAGTCACACCCCCCTAAAACGGCTCGTTATAACACACCCCCACATCTTAACGTCACAATGTGGTGACGACTTGCACAGCACCGCCCAAATGTATACGCAAAGAAAGTAGGTATAACTTTCTCGCTCTGTGTTGTTGCGTTCGCCAGCGCCATGTTGTGAAGAGAGCTGTGTGTTTGGATGCTAGTAAAGAGGACATAATAAATCTGTGGCTGAGTTTTCTTTATAACACTGTCCCAGAGCATTACAACACAAATACTTGAGCTTCACAGAGGACTGTTTTCGGAACATGGGAGAGAGAAAGGCAGGTTGTGCATGTAACTGGTCCAACTCGCTCTGCTCCGAGCGGGCTTCGACCGGGGTCTTTGCTGCACGAGATGGCCACTCTGTGATCAGGGGAGGGAGGTATATTCACACAGCTGCTGGATACCGCGGATGTTACAGAGATGCTAAGTGGAGCATTTCAACTTTACAAGGACGGTCTGGCGCTTCAGACAGAAAGTAAGTTACGTTTTATCATTAATCTGCTGCTTAACGTTACTATTCAAACAAAGGTTTGAGCAGTATAGTAACGTGCTTTAGTTTCCCCGATCACAAATGCAGACATTGTGTTATGTTTCCTTGTCCCGATGCAACGCGACTTGTAACAAGACTGGATGCAGCAAAAGTGCCTCGTTTGAAATGGCTTTTAATGTTATTGTGTCCTCATAAGTCATAATCCTTTCCCACTGTTTACTTATTCATAAACATTTCTCTCTGGTAACGTTCTGTTTCACTCAGTTCATTTGAGGTAGATAGAAAGCTGTTTTTAGGTCAAAGGGAAATTGTACAGTAATGATACTGCCTCC
>SCHK01392692.1:0-11697 GCA_004124795.1 Poropuntius huangchuchieni | reverse complement strand
ATATATATATATATATATATATATATATAATGAAAACTGTCCAAAAATGACCATAGACACATTCACTCACATAATACGCGTTTCTTGCAGGTATTTTTGCGAAATGACAAACTATACTTTTAATTTCCCGAGTCTCCTGGTAAGAAAGGATGACTGTAATCTTTACAAGAAACGGCGCGTTTCTGAGTGGACGTCATCAAGTCAGCATGGATCCACAAATGCAAGCAAACACAGCCATCTCGTAAACATCTCGTGTCCCTTTCCCCATATAAATGTATCCACCGCTTCAAAAAGAAACTCGTTTGTTTTTTCGGCCAAGTTTTCTCTCAGATTTTACTACACCTTTAAATGGCGCGAGCCTCGCAGTAAGAGGAAGGCGGGGTCGCGCGGAGCGTGTGTGAAAATCTCGTGATTGTCCAACAGTATCTCTGAGCGCGCGGCTCTCTGTAACTGCAAGCGAGCACAGAACGAGGGTAAAACATCCTCACACAAGACCGCGAAAAAAACGACATTTAGCGGCGTGGACCAAACATATAGAGCCTGTTGGGAATGTAATGTGGATTATTACGCTTTGGGATATTTTTACGAAAACTGAGGTTAGTCTGTTTCTTTTTTTGGTACGGAATGATTGAAAGCTCCCCGGGATGTTTCAAGTTCATCACTTGCTCCGAGTATTTACACTTAGTTGGCTTGTTTTTACATTGTGAATCACGGTTGTTGTTTAATTTTACTTTTATTTCTGTGAACGCGGCGTGTTGCACTGAATCAAAATAAATGACATTCGCGTTGTTTCGCGGAGGAGAGCGTAAAAAATACTTAACTACATTATCATTCAGGCCCACAACACAAGAAACGAAGAGAGGTTTTACACACGCTGTCGAACTCTAAAATACATCTACGAGTATTTATTCTTCAATGATAGACGGTCATCTTCTGTACAGAGCTCATTGTGGAAACAGTAGAGTATTTCTGTCAGAGTTGACCGGTTTTCGAGACAAAATCTTAGACACAAAAATAAATGTGTACTTCCTCGTTTTTTGACAGCTGCCCTAAAAATCACAGAATATTTCGTTTATTTTCAGTAAGTTAGACAACACAGGCCTGTATTCTTGTAGTAAACACGAAAAAAAAGCACGCCTTTTCCTCCGTAAACATGTAACAAACAATTTCGCGCTTTGCTCTCAGGAGACCTGTGTTTTTCTTAATCTGTAAAAGTAGCTGTGAATAATGAATAAGAGTTCTCAGGTGTCTGTGGAGCCCATGATCAACCGCCACTCAGGATAAACAACACGCATGCCCACTGCAGGTCCATCCTTATGAATGCACCTAGACATGGACTGGTCAAATACACAGGAACGCATATCCATTTTCTTTTTAGCGCATGTATAAAAATGTATTAACATTTGCTACAAGTTTATTTAGCTAAAATTTATTTTTAGAATGTAGCCTACACATGTGGTGTATCCTAATACATTTTACTAATATGATCTATTAGTGCACTAGTTTATTCTGGCTTTTATTAGACAAAATGTATAGGGAAATTTAAGCAGAGTCTTTTATTAAAAATATATTTATTTAAAAAATATATGTAAATAGTTCAAGGGTGGCTGTTAACACGTTGCAGTGGTTTAAGAATATTCACAAACCCTTTTGAATTATTCGATATAAACATCCGTCTTGATGTCACAGTAATCGAAATGTTAGTATTTTTTTTTAACTGATTTTATTTTTTTGCACGTTTGACAATATAACGTGCAAGTTCAGCTCTTTTTGTCTCGCTTTGAAGTGCTCTATGACTACAGTGCATTATTAGAATATCTTAATTCGTTCTCATCAATTTGTAGTGGCTCATTTAGATCTCCTGGAATTTAATAGACTTTGGTAATAATCCAGTATAACACACACTAGCGCGCTCACACACTCATTTTAAAGGTAGACTATTCAGGCTTGTGCTTTTTAGTACATTTAATGTTTTTTTTTGTTTTTGTTTTTTTGTCAAAATAATAATTGGGCTAGACACGCTGTATTTCTGTCTTAACATTTTTGCCGAAATGTGAACACATCCACCCAGACAGTAGCCTATCGTTTGTCCTGAAATTGTCTGGGTAGATAATATTTCCTGAGCGCGGCCTTGTCACACACACATTCATCGACGATTTTTTTCCACAGCTGACAGATATGAAAACGAACACGTATGTCTGAATTAAAATAATATATCATATATTTATTCGAGCGTGTTTAATTTCTCCGTGACGCTCGAGTATAATTTCACCCTGTGGTGTTTTGTGACCTCTTTTGTGTGAAATATGATGCAGTGTCCTCTCACCAAAATGTAAAATAATTTTGTCGGTCTGTTTATACATGTGCACATTTATTTGTGAGACTGACGTGTCTTAATTTAGGTGACCGAATTGTGCACTAATGATGTGGATCAAAAGCGAAATTTCAGTGTATTAGAGCACATTTTGTGTGTAGCCTATATTGTGCATCATTTTTTAAACGGGTAAAACGAAGCAAAATGCTGTTTTAAAAACGAAATATTGAAGCACAAAACCCTTTCAAATTTAATAATCCATATAAACGATTTTTGCTTAAAAATATACATCTGTTTCAAATGTGTTAAATCGCATTACACGTTAGAAACAATTAAAATAAAAGGACATTTATATTGTTTCGTTTCCCTGTATTTTGTATCTTTTTGTTCACACGGGTGTTGGTTATAATCTCCATTTACATATCAAGCCAAGACAGCTAAATGATTTTAATGCAACCGATGTATTTTTCCACAGAGATAAACGAATTAGAATAATTCACACTGATAATTCTAAAACTGAAAAACACACATATATAAATGTATTAGATATTTAATGAATGCTATGTAAAATATATATTTTTGTTTTGTTTACCGAGTATAATAAGTAACACACATAACACATTTCCCAATTTTGTAACGAATATCGTTCTGCCGCGTTTGATTTTTTTCTTCTTTTTTAATTCCCTAAAATCGCCTTTTGTCTGTGTCGCATTGAAGAATATTTCCTAATGGCGTTGTGTAATGCTCAGCCTCCAAAACACTCATCGAATGTGCTCTGCCTTTCCAATACACCGCAGTGTGACGTGATCTTTCTGTCTTGATCAGAGCCCTATATAATGCACACACTCCACACCTTTACCACAGTGAAATTTGGTCATAAATCATATTCCTAATCCTCTGTTTCTGATTATAAGGGGTATTATAGTGAATCATGGCACAAGGATGGTGTGTTTTGGCAAGGTGATGTAATGCCGTAAACGGCTGCTGCAGAGCCCTCCCGCTTTAATCTGCTCTCAAGTCGCTGTTCTTCTGCAGTGAGTTGTTTAGGGGGTTGCTGGTGGTACCCGTGCCCACTCTGGGTCACTGGGGGGAGGCTATATGAGGCCAGGTAGGAGCCTCACGCCTCCCATTCGCCGGCTGGCAGCCCAGGAGGAGAGCACCGGACGCTGATGTCATCCATTTTGGCCCAGCTCTACCTCGCCCACACCTCCGCTCCACCACGCGGATGCTCGGCGGCAACCGTGTCACGTACGGAGCCGAGCTCGCTGAAATGGCGTGCGCCACCTCCTTCCAAAGCCTCCATGATATCATCGGGGCGCACTGGAGGACATTTTGTCGCAGCTCTTCTGGTGTAATGGCAGAGCGTAATTGAGGCACCTGTGGTAAAACCCAGCTTTGTGTGTCTGATGAATGGTTGGGCCTGCTGTCATTAACATGCCCCCCTTCCTCCATTACACCTCCTTCTCCTACTCGCCGACTTTTTAAGCGGGATCCAAATGCAGGGGTTTTATTTTGTGGTGTCGTGTGCCGTTCTCAGTGGGGTGTGTCAATCACACATCAATGAGGACAATGATGTGCTCAGTTTAGCCTTTTCACCTCTCTCCTCCTCTTCGCAAGCCCTCGCCCGGCAAAAAAAGAAAAAGAGAAAGCACACATGCATATTTTGAGGTGTGGGCGCGAGCCAACGTGGAGTATCTGTTACAAGCATGCGGTCTCTCGCTCTTTTTCCCCTCTTCAGCTGCAGCAGGCAGAGCTCTGACGGCATGCATTGTGTTTCGGCTCAGTTGAATCGCGTGGGCTGGTAGCACTATTGTCCTGCCGTACCTGCTGCCTACGCCTCTGGCAAGGACACAGGCAATATTAGATGTCTATTAGGTTACACCTCGCATGTTGCCATGTAATTGGAGCCTATTCATTTATGCACGTAGGGGACACATGTTAAGAGGAGCTGGAGCTGCGTTTTGCCTTCACAAAAGTCCCGCTAATCTGTGCTGGTTCAAGGCCAAACGTCAGCTCAGCATGGGAATCTTCTCTCATATTTGTAGAACAAAACAGGCCATTTTGTTTGCGCTTAAGGATGTGTTAAAAAAAACCCTGTAATTTATTTTAATCCGTAATATAAACATTTCCAGTGTGTTTTTACAGCATCTTTTTATGCAACATTCCTTTAAAATATATATATATATATATATATATATATAATTTAAAATAAACAATAATAATATTAATCCACAATAATTTTAGATTTTCTTTTTAGGAATATCTTCATGCAATGCATTAGGACCACACCTAAATTAAATATTTTTAAAGCTAAATATTGGTTTTTAGACCTAGTGTTTAGATGACTATGTTGCTGGAAGTGTGGAGTAGATGTCATGGGAATGTGTAGACATGCATATTATTGTTTTCATGCATTGTGCATCCTGCAGAAAGCCTTTTAATTTTCCACATCATCAGATAAACACGGACTCGCTGCTATTGAATGATAGCTGGAGCTGCCATGTGAATAATGCTGGTAATTTACACACTAGATGACCGATAACACACAAGAATCTTTTGGGTAAAATGCCTCTAAAAGAGAAACTTTTAATTAGGCTTTATCAGGAGTTGCATTTTACAAAATGATGAGAGGCTTATTCAAATGCAGCTTTTCATGATTATAATTGTGAAAGTGTACTGAATTGTTTTGTTACATGATATATTTTTATGCTTTTGTGTTTTATGCATTAAAAAAAATCCCACACTTGATAGACTGAGACATCAGTGGATTCGTTTGTAATTTGATGCTTTTCTATTTTGACAGCTATTGTGCGCTAGACGGGGCAGAGTAACCGTATGGACTACATTTCCCACAAGGCATCATGCAGTCTGCGCTGGTTTCCCTAAATACAGAAAGAGTTCGACCTGGAGGACCTGTCTGGATGATTGAGGTCTGAGGAGATACCAGAAGAAAACAGCACCTCAGCAGACACACAGCACCTCATCTGCTCGTCTCCTCAAGTCGGTCCATTCCAGGAAACGTGGAAGAAGTACTTTTATTGTCGCCTGACAGAGATTGGATTGTTGTGCAATGTCATTGGCCTTATGACTGTTATTTAAGACTGTTCTCCTCCTAACTCCCTCTCCTCTTTAAGGATATCTTTTTTGTTTTGTCGCTGCGTTGACGATCTCACCTCTTCTTTAGTATCTCTGGGCATACTGTGGGATGTACTTTGGATATACTGACCTTTGAACCAAAGCGAATTCAATGATTTCCTTCTGTTCAGGATAATAACCCCAAATCTCCAGCACTTTTACAATGAATTTCTTCAGATTCCCAGTCCAGTTGCAGCTGCTGATCAGTACTGTGCTTGGGCCCTGCTTGGGCCTGGAGTTTACAGGGTCGCAAGGCCAGTGGGCACGCTATCTCCGCTGGGACGCCAGCACCAGAAGTGACCTCAGCTTCCAGTTCAAAACAGACGTGTCCACCGCCTTAATCCTGTACTTTGACGATGGCGGCTTCTGCGACTTCCTGCAACTCATGGTGGTCGAAGGGAAGCTCCAGTTGCAGTTCGGCATCGACTGCGCTGAGACCACAGTCGTATCGGACAAGCGAGTCAATGACAGCAGCTGGCATTCTGCCACCCTGAGCAGGTACAACCTGAGAACTGTGCTGGTTCTGGACGGGGTGAGCAAATCGGGCGACGTGCGGCCACAGAGGCAGTACATGAAGATCGTTAGTGACCTCTTCCTGGGCGGAGTCCCTCAAGATATTCGTATTTCTGTGCTCACTCTCCCGACAGTGAAGGATCTTCCGCCGTTTAAGGGAATTATCAGGGAACTGAAGTACAATAACAAGGAACCTATTCTGCTAAGCAGCCAGAGGGTCCGCATGGACATAGAGGGGATCTGCATGGAGAACCCATGCGAGAACGGAGGAACGTGCTCCGTTGTGGATGGGGAACCGCTTTGTGATTGTTCTAAGACGGAATACGTTGGCCGATTCTGCAACGAAGGTAAAACGGTTTTACCTTCTAAACGGTATTTTACAGCTTGTTGATAAAGAGCAAATGGAATTTCGAATTTGTACTGTATATGCAATGTAAAATCTTTTCTCAAACGTTTATTGGCACCCATCTAATCATACTCAAAATTGTCAGTCTTAACTGCTGATATGTGAATAATGTTTCCCACAATCCTTCATGCTACTGAAGTTTGACTCTTAAGGTTCAGGTTAACGGCGTCTCTTAGCTTGTCTACAGAAGCTGAACTGTTTTCTGCATTGGCAGGTGTTTTTGTGCTGGGAATTTCTCGAACAGCTTCATAAGACCCTCCTTTATTCCCCCATCGCTTCTTACGGTCAATTGAAAGTGAATGTCATTGAAATGCACTACTAGCAAAGCCTGCGTTTTTACCTCTGTAGAGCACTAAGCTGTTTGTCTCTTGCAAGCGTGTGTGTGTGTGTGTGTGTGTGTGTGTATGTGTGTTAGCGTGCCCGGCTGAGGAGGTGGGGTGTTAGGATGTTAAGGTGCCTTTTCAGATCCCTTGGTTGTTTTTCTGAAGTGGCCATTTTAGTTTCTCTGGGGATTTGAGGAGGCCATTTCACAGCTCTGGGTTTTGTGTTGCACCTCTTCAACAGAGAATGAATCAGAGACGGGGGATAATTGCCTATTTTAAACATGTCAATTGCAATTCTTTATAGCGTCATTACTGGTTTTCCTAGAAAGAACATTTTATGACCTTGGTTATCGAATGTGCTCATTTATATACAGATCTTCTGGTTTGTGGACATTTATTTTGTAAGTATAATCCTCGTAACTAAACTAATTTTATGTTATACCACAGAAGAAAATTGCAACTTTGAGTTCTTCCCCATGAAACATATTTTAGATCCTGGTAGATGATCGTGATGGTAATGGAAGGTACACCATGATATATATATTTTTGAGTATATCTGTTTATTTCTGATAATTTTTGCTTTAAAGCTGGAGTCCGTAACTTCTCTCTGTTTATGTCTATGACGAATCACGCAGGTACAGGGCTAGCTACTCCGCAGCGGTAACTACCCGAACCTGTCTTAATAGTCCGAATATAAACACTTATTATAGGTGTACTGTAGTGATTCAAAAATCTGGAAAATTGATTCATGGTTTACTTGCTTATTATATAAAGTTTGACCACAAAAAAGTTACGGACTGCAGCTTTAAATATATCCTCTTAAATGTTTTCAGTTGTAACAAAAACAATATGGTTTATCTTTTTCTGATAAATAATTAATTTTAATTAGCTAGAAAACAATTACAGAAACTAATGTGTATATATCCTGTCTTTATTAGGCCTAAACTTTTCCCCCCTTGTGATTGGAGTGTTTAAGCTTGGTGATTGATCGGTGATCAGTGCTTTGAGCCCTATGAGTTGTTACTCTCATTGTAGACACAACCTCCCCTGCGATGCTTAATTACACAATTACTGAATGTGATTAAAATGTTAAAGCCAGGATGCTATCTGTGTACTTAGGTATTTAATATAGAAGTGAATGTGTATGCATGTACAGTCAGCGCAAGAAAGAGAAAATGAGAGAAAGAGGGATGTGTAGAAGACTGGGCACTAGGGTTAGATTTATTGGTTGTAAAGAGAACAGAGTTTTGGGCTTGATTTACAGCCGTTGTTCCTCTCCATCTTGTTTAGCTGACTGGGTCCTGCAGTCCACTGATAGGGGCTAAAGCCAGACGTAAAAGCAGCTTTGATGGCTTTGAATGCTGGGAATCAGTTCAGCCAATCGTAAAAGAATAAATAAACCATTTTTGGAGGCCATTTATACTGGTGCACAGGAGTAGCCTGAACTTAAAGGCTCTGTAAGACTACAGCTGAATTTCCTCCCCTGGTGTCTCTTACAAATCCTAATCAAAACCAGTATTGTGAAATGACACATTAATGGCTGACATCAGTGTTTGATAACAACATTACGAAAATCCACTAAGCAGTCTTAATTCCATCTTAATCTTGTGTCTTCGGGCTTTTGAAACATCTGTACGTGGGTAATAAATATCGGGTCGGAGCCATATGGCAAGCTGGTCCGAAGTGTTAAGCATTAGCCTTACGTACGTTTGACTGAATCCAATTGCCATAGCAGCGGCAACAACAATCTGACACTCCTCTCGATGGCCAGATGGCTAAAATGGCCTCAGAACTGTTTTGCGTTGCCGTGGCGTATGTTCCTCGGTCTGTAATAAATCGTGATAGCCGCGCCGCTGCATCATTTGCGAAAGTGCGTAATCTTTTGGCGGATTAGAATAATAAACATTTGGCAGCCAAACAAACACTCAATCTGTCTTCCCATGCGGATGGTCTCTGAGTTGGTACACTGAGGTTTATGTTTAAGCTGGCCACTCTTTACAAATCTCCTCGCGTTATTTAATGTAAATAAACNTGGTCTCTGAGTTGGTACACTGAGGTTTATGTTTAAGCTGGGCACTCTTTACAAATCTCCTTGCGTTATTTAATGTAAATAAAGCAAATTGAAAAGTGCATTATGAGGATAAGTATTGTTTTTTTTAGGATAAGACTCTCTAAACATTTTTTAGTTATCTATTTTTTGTATACAAGAGAACTGTTCTAAGTAATCGAACTGAACATTTTTACTTTTTGAACAAAATTATTTAGAAAATGCAAAAGTTTATTATTATAGTTAATGATTTCATATTTATTTTAGAATGTTATGCATAAATTGTGTTGAGAAACATTTTATTCACATGACCCTTTGCAGGTATCATTGCAATTTGGTGTGAATCCAGATTAAACTTAAACATTAATTTTTGTTTCACCGCTGTTTCTGAGAAACTAGGTCATCATAGAAGGCTGACAGTGCATGCAGACATTCATATTCCAGCCAGAACTTCGGTACAGGTCATCTCAAGAGCTGAACACATCAATCAAGTCACCATGGCTCTCACATCCTGAGTGTAACTCAGCATTCCCCGCTCTCCAATCACATCCTAATACTTTCCCCACCAGGTTAATGCATCTCATCAGAGGACTTAATGTCCTGTACCAGCCTTTAACAAGCACGGCAGACAGACACACACTTACACATTTGGAACGTGTCCTGAAATGAGTGACCATGAGAGACAACATATTGCATTTTCAGCCAGTACAGACATCAACACATACAGGACTAAATTAATGTCTAATGTAGCTATAATTACTCTGCACTAAAAGCATTTCATGGAGGCAGACCCCATCAGGTTTCCCTTAATTTTCTGTATTAGCTGCAGTTTGTGTGCACTGGCAACAGATAAATTGGTTTTTCAGCCTGTCAGTGTCTGGTACTAAAACATCTACAGAAAAATCTGTCATTTTTTAGAGTCATATGAAATAATTCATTGTAATAATCTGGATAATCTCAAAGTTAGCTAAAATATTTGGTTTATGTCATGTAATATATAATGCACATTTAAAATTTATTTATTAAAAAATAATTGGTAAATAGGGAATACATTTTACTATTAAAATATTATAGTTTTTACTAATCTAAAGTGTTATTAATCTAAAGTTGTGTGTGTATATATATATATATACACACATATAAACACACAAAATATATTTCTGTGTGTTTAAATAGTCAAATAAATAACTTTTTAAAAGCCTAAATGCTACACAGTGGCTGTATTTTAAGAGAATTTTATGTTTAGCAACTGAAGTTGAACACAATAAAAGCACCACTGCTAAAAATATCAAAGCTTAAGAATCGCTGACCTCACTAATCGAGTAGTTGGATGTTCGGATGATCGTGAATCATCCCTAGCCGGAACAGATTAGAGAAATCGTAGATTAGCTGTGTTTCATCACACAGAGCATTGCAATGCCCGTTTATCAGTGTTGGATGCCCTTTGGTTTGGGAGACGACCAGAGTGCATTAATGAAATGAGTCAGCCCAGTGCGTCAGTGCCAAAGGCGGCTGTGACACAAAGAGAGAGAGAGAGCGAGCGAGTGTGTGTCTACAATGAGAGTAAACGCTACCAGGCTCTGAGTATGGAACAGTGCTTTAGACAAACATCAGCGTCCCATAAATCCACAACCCTCTCTAAAGGGAGCAGGTTCTGTTGCCTGTTTGGATTTATGACCCAGGCGTGGATGTGGGCTTTGGGAGTGTGTGTAAGACATGGAAGATGAACTAGACTTCTTAGATGTTGGTGTGCCATGTTGTTTCATACACCACATATCTGATCCCCCCCCCCTCTCCTCCTCATATCCCAGGGAGAAGAGGGGGTGGATGGATGGATGCAAGGGGCATTTTAAGGGTTTCTATGTACATGCACAGGGCAGATGTCTGCTCAGTGCATGCTGGCAGGTGTGTCAGAGTTTGCATGATAGTTTTCATGCAAAGATAATATGAGTGGGCTCTAATGGCTGCAATGTCTCTCTTCCCCCCTTTTTTTTTTCTTTTTTCTTTTTTCCATTGTGTCTTCTTTGCTGCAACACCATCAGAGGCCAACAGCATCCCAGGTGAGTTGATAATGTCCTTAAGGCTGAATTGAATGTATTTTATAGGCAGTAAAAGCAATTAATGATGTAGAGTTAATNCATCCCAGGTGAGTTGATAATGTCCTTAAGGCTGAATTGAACGTATTTTATAGGCAGTAAAAGCAGTTAATGATGTAGAGTTAATGTTATTCAAATGTACAGTATTGTAAAGAGATATTTTCAAACATCGTATTGCTTTCTTTACCACAATGAAACATTCTCAATGATGCACAATGATGCTAACCCTGGAACAACATATAAAACTACTAAATTTAGGTTAAAATGTAATCGAAGATTAGTTGCAACATATAATTGCAGTTAATAGTGTTCACTGTCTGTATGATTACTTGTAATTTGTAACTAACTGCATGATTCTAACTGCACATTTTTGTCATAGTCACCACTAATAACCTACTCATTAAATATAATGTAGAAACTTAATTTTCTTTAAAGGTGCTTTGCAACGAAAGCTCTATAAAAATAAACTTGAGTAAATAAACAAAGTTGCGATTTTACAAAAAACAAAAATTATAAATAAAATAAAAATGAAATCTACATGGAAGACCTGTTCACAATAAGATCTATAATATGCATTTGGAAAAATAAAATTTGACTTTAATCACTAAATTAATCATTAAAATCACTATACTTTGTCACTTTTATATTGAACAACATGAAATGCACAACACTGTAAAAAAAAAAAAAAAAAAAAAGTTTTTTAAGTTGTAGACAAAACAAAGATTATTGGAATATTTTTTGCAAGGAAATACCATTTTAGTCTTTCTACATCAAAATTTCAAAATTTCACATTTAATTAAATGTGTTACTTGTAGTGCTGTCAATCACGATTAATCGCATACAAAATAAAAGTTTTTGTTTAC
>SCHK01392681.1:0-11119 GCA_004124795.1 Poropuntius huangchuchieni | reverse complement strand
TTTTTTTTTTTTCCAAAGTTGGATAATGTCAGCTCACAGTCACACATAGGCTACAGTATGTCAGTACTTCCATGCCCTGAAATGTGACGATGAACGAAACAAACTGTGATTGGTTGTTTGACTTGTCGGTCTAACGTCCTCATGGGCAGGCCTTGGCCAATGAAAGCGGACATGGATTCCAGACCTTCAGCTATCAGTCTGAAGGCCTGGCTATATGGGACTACTCAATGCAATACTTTTCATGATGCAGTGGCAATTATTGGAACCCTTTAGACAGTGCAGCTGCTAAATCTAAAAGAGAACTTCAAGATTCAAGTTCACTTTTCAAAGCCTCGCTGAAATCCCCTTGATAACCACACTGGAAGGTGATATGTAACAACAATGTAACTGAACAATGTAATGAAAACTCTCTGTGCTGAACCGCAGGTTGGCAATAATAATATAGATGCTACAGAAATGAAATGATGAAATCCAGGTGTTCTCATTGCCTCAAACATCGACTCACCAGGGAACGGGTAACATGAAACAATTAATATTAATAAAAGTTACTCCCATCTTTCTGACATCCAATCAGACAGTTTAATTTCATAACTTTTTGTTTGGAAACAACAAGTATATCCTGTGTGGAAATTAAGCAAATTATTAAATAAGCAAATTTTAGTTTATAGTTCGCTTTTAAGAACTTATTTGTTAGAATTAAATAAACAATAATGAAGATCTTTTATAATGACACTACATTGAAGCTTTGAAAACAACTATAAATAAACTATATATCAATTGCTGCATTTTTTTTTCTCTCAAAAAGATGCAGTAGTAACCTTAAGATTTTATTGTAAGATTTAACATTTGTAGATAGTCTAAAACAAAATGAAAATCTCATAATCTATTTAAAAAAAATATATACCTGTATAACATATTACAGATTAATGAATAAATTAGTAAATATAAAATTTAATTTACAAGTGTCATGTTTGTAATTAATTTTTTCTTCATGTAAGCTATTAGCCTGACTTCGTCAGACTTCGTACTTCCGCTCAATTTCAGTTTGCTTCAATACTTAGGGCGAATTCCAAACGGAAGTGAGCATCCCTATGCCCTACTCCTTTCGAAGGGCAGAGCCCTTTGAAGTGTGTTCTTTTAAGGGTGTAGGCCTGTAGGGCATTACTGTCTCATATAAGCGTTTGGAACTCCCTTCGCGAAGGGAATGACTCACCAAATGATACCTTGACAACGCTGCGTGTGTTGCAAATAAATATTCTTCTCATTATTATTATTTTATTTAAATATTGTCTGTCTCTTATTTACTATTAAACTTTTCAAACTAAACGTGCTTAAACTTGCTTACACTACCATCTTAAATCATATTTCTATCACTGACAAAAATATTTTGTACCTCATTAAAATGAATACAAATTTAATCAACCTACTTACGTTTATATAAAAAGTTGAAATCAACCCCAAGTTTGCTTTGAAATGTGTCGCAAGAGCTCCTAAATAAAGATCACATGATCACAAATGGAAATCACTTCCGTGAAGTGACCATCGCATGTTCCCTTCGTTAACGGCCTTCTGGAAGGGCCCTTCGTGAAGGGATTCAGTTGCTCACTTTCGTTTGGAACGTCCTTACAAATGGCGTCCCCTTCACGAAGTGCCCTTAAAAGGGCACACTATATTAATATTGAGCAAAAACACATTACATAATTTTAACATTTTTACTCTGTGAATGTGTATATATGTCTGTACTGTACATACACATTTATTTTGCAGTATATTCCCACATATTTTTGTTCCGCAAGGGTGTAGGGGACATTAAATGTCTTCACACAGAGCAGATAAACTCATATACTCACTACTCTCCTTTCACAGCCTTGTGTTTATAATGACACTCCTGGCATTATATAGGGAAAATAGTTTTAAAGGCAATCCTCAGACCACCAGTGCCACCACCTGAAGTAGTCCTCACCTGGCTGCAGCCAGGACAAAAACCAGATTGAGGCAGAGGCAATTGAGCTCTGCCCCCTTTTGAGGTAATAGAGCCTGGCCTGCAACTCTAAGATGATCATCTTCTCATAATGAGAACATGACTCATTCACAAACGCCACTTCAGCGTGCTTAATGCCCAGACACCTGAGGCAGTGATCGTAACCATCACCCAATGCCAGGTAACGTCCGCATCCAGAAATGCACAGGTGATATGTTGTCTGTAGCAAGACCCACATCGTCTTTACAAAGTTGTAATGCCAAGTTTGTCAGATGCACCCGTGAATGCTCTTTTAGAGAAAAAGTTATTTTATCATGCTAAAGTGCACAGGGGACATGGCCACCACCGCTGAAGCGCCGTTCCACCAACACCAAGAAGCTCCAAACTCCAAAAAGCACGGAACTCGTTCAGTCTTCTTCTCTCAGTACAGCAGTCAAGAGTAAAATGATGTGTTAGCTCGGCTCTGAAGCTAAAAGCTGAGTATGTGTTGCACCTGCTGCCTTTTTATACTCACGCTGTCATCAGCGGCAGCTGGATGCAATTATTGCATGCCAATATGTATTGGCTTGTTTTGTTATACTCAAAGTGGATTGGTCTCTTTAAGCGAGATCCCAATTCGTTGGTCATCATCCTACGTGACGTGACCAAGGCAATCCAACTTCTGGGTTGGCCTGCAAAAATATTTAATCACTGCAGGACTCTGTTGTGTTGCTTGCTAGTGTTTGTACTCATGTATGACTCAATAAAGATCTTCTAAATAAAATCAATATTGTTACAGTACAGTTAATTCACCCTGGAGTAACCTGCTTAAGGGCAAAATGGAGATATCCACAGGCTCTGGACTAGGATAAACATAGGCTGTGATAGGACTAGAAGCAAAAACACATATGGCCTCTGGTGCTGGCTTTCGGACAGAAATGGCCTGTGGCTAATAGTCATAAGACACTTGTATTGAAAAGAACAAGTTTGTTGAATCCAGTTATAGACATTTGTTCAGACAAACACAAACAAAATCCAAGGTGAAAAAAACAAAAACAAATAGAAAATTCACCAACACTAACAACACTAATTCACCAAACTACATTCACTACAGGTCAAAAGTTTCTTAGGTCCCTTATGCTAACCAAGGCTATCTTTATTTGATTAAATTTGCAGAAAAAACATCAATATTGTGAAATATTATTACAATTTAAAATAGTTGTTTTCTATTTAAATGTATGCACTTAAAAGCAGGCCGAAAAAAGAGCCACTAACCCACAAGCCAAACATTTTTTTTGTAATTATATAGTACAGTATTTGGATATTCTGACTGATGGCTGTGTGCATGGCTTGAAAACCACTGCAGTAAGAAAAACACTAGGCTTTATCTACACAGACCGATCCCTATAATGGCATTCAAATATTTTATGTATACTGTTCAAGTTGTCTTTGTACTCTTTCTTTCTAACTCTTTCTTGAGTTCATTGTAACAGCAAACACAAGCCCCTCTTTAATGCTTGAGTTCCTTTCAGAGACGCGTCTTTGAGGACGTTTGTGTCTTCCACCTCCACATCTTCTTATGTTCCAGTTTCTTTTCTTGTAGTCTTCAAGAAATGTCGCAAATCAAGCTTTTCTTCTCTCAAATCTTTTGTTATAGATGGGCACTGAACTTTTAGAGGTTAGCTGAAAAAAAAGAAAGAAAGAAAGAAAAAAAAGTAGAACTATAATGCTGTATTGTAAAGGAATGGTATTAAGTAGGCAGCTGAGTCATACATTTTTTCGGGCCGGGCACCAGCGTGGTGTAGCCCTATGCAAATTATTAACTAAATATAAACATAAATATAAATACCAGTACCAGTATTTTGCTTACAGCAGAAGTATTAGAAGTTGATGAGTATCAAACAGATGGTAAAGCCCTATACAACACACTATATGAGTGTCTTTATTAATTAAGAAAGAAAGGTCAGCTTGTTTGTTTCTGCACATTGTTTTTTCCCTTAAGGTTTTAATTAGGCCATTTCTTCATCAGTCTATGAAACAAGTTGCAATCATTAAGAAATGACAAGATAAGTAAACCCAGAATCTGTCATTTTAAATTGCAATTCTAATAGAAACAGTTTGAGACTTTTAACCTTACAAAATGGTTATGAAATATCTTATTTTTAGAACAGTGTAGTTCTCTATTAACATGATGAATTATTATTTTTTTACTTTTAGCCCTCAACTTTGATTCTGAAGAGAAATGTTGTGCCATCAGTACAGCAGACCCCACAGAAAACTATTGAAAGTAATATTTTCAGAACAATAAAAAATAAATAAATAATAAAAAAGGTTGGGTTTGTGCTAAAAGAAATGGAAAATTATAGGCTTAAGTGGGCATCACATTTACTGTGCTTGACTTTTGAAATGTTCTCTGGCAGCTGAATCTACTTGACATTTCCTTGGCATCGCTGCTCATAATTGCACATCCTTCATACCACTACATATTGTCCAGACACATTAAAGCAAAATAATTGGCTTAGGCAAGAGAATAGACTTTTATTACAAAGCACACAAAACACAGGTTTGTTCATGGAAATTTGAAACTTTATGTTTTGAAAAATTGTTGTCTAATTCAAAATTTCTGTTTACGCCCCACTGACTTACACCCCCCAGCATTCCCCTACCCCCCAAATCAAGGTTTCATATCATAACGTCATATATTCATATGAAATTGCCTCCTTGTGAGTTATAATGAGTTAAACAGCTTTCAAATGTTAATTCTCTCACCATAAGTGCATTGTTTGATGCTTTAATAGATAAGACAAAATCAGTGACAAGTGCTTGATGACGTGTCTGATCATCAGTCATTCACAGTGATAGCTGAAAGATTCAAATCAAATTTACAGATCAGGTTTCAGATATTTCAACCATCTTTAAAAGCAAAAGCTTCCGGGTTATATAGCTGAGATAAGGTTGTCATATCGCTAATGTACTGTATTTTGCCAACAATGGAACATTTTGTCCAAAAAAAAAAAAAAAAAGCATAAAGCATAAAGCAGTTAGAAATGAATAATTATGTTTCTTCCACATGTAAGCAGCTGTGTTTTGTTATTGCATAGATCTAGCTCTTAGCATGAAACATATACAATTTTCCAGCTCTGTCTTTGAGAAAATCAAAGTGCACAAAAGGAATAGAATAACTTCAAATTCAAATAGTCATTTTCCTGTTGAGAACTCTCATGAGAAGACAAAAACTGTTCCAGTCAATAGTTCTGACTCTACTGTCCAGAAGGAAGTCATAGATCAGAAGAGTTACAAAAGCAGTGCATAGGTCACTGAGCATATCAAAAGTTGTTCTCGCAGCCAATGTTTTTGTCTCTGTTTGTGCATTGATGACAAACTTTAAAAGTAACTGTTTTAAAACTTTAACGTCTTGTTCAAAGGGGAAGAAGTACAGGCTATTACTGCACTGGTGAGAAGAGTTGTTAGTAATCAATATTGTTGAGAGGTTCCAATTAACACAATCAACAAAAGGGAGAAACTGGGTCACAGGGAGCATATGGGGAGAAAAACAAAAGAAGAGGACGGGAGGGACGGGTGGGAACTTGGGAGGAGGCTCGGGAGGAGGACGATGAACAGAGTCCAGGGAGAAGATGACGGAAGGAGGAGCCAAGGAGGAAACAGGAGAAGCCAGGGTGGATCAGACAGAGGGAGGAGCCAGGGAGATGACAGGTAGGACTTGGAGCAGGAGGTGCCGGGTGGGATTCAGGCCACAGCCACGATGAAATCCCATGGTGGAGCCGATGGAGGGAGGAGCCATGAAGAAGGAAAGGCTCCAGGGGGCTGACTAATGGCAGCGGAGCAGGTGGCGGAGGAGCCTGAGGCAGAGACGGAGAGCCAATGAGCCAGGGTGACGGGGAGGATCCGGATGGCCAAGGAAATCGATACAGAGGCGGAGATCCGGAAGGCCACAGTGGAGCCAGAGCAACAGCGGACCAAGGTGGAGCTGGAGGGACAAGGCGCAGCCGGAGTAGTGGAGTCCCGAGGCAAAAGAGCCGGAGGGACAGGGGAGCACGGCGGAGCCAGTGGACTGATGGGCCACAGTGGAGAGGAGTTAGCTATGAGCCATGGTGGAGTTGCTGGGTGGATGGGCTTAGGCAGAGTCCGAGAGGCCAGGGATGACCTCCGCCAACCGTGACGACGATGGAGGATGGCAGACCCGCAGATCTCGCACTGTACAGATGGTGGCCTGAGGGTGAGCAGAGGGGCTGCCAGATGACAGCGGTGGAGGAGGCAGGAGCGAGCAGGTGGGTGGGCATTTGTGAGTCTCCAGGCTTCCATGGCTGGTGTACACTGTCCACACATTCCAAATTGGGGGTGGAGTTCTTCTCCATGCTCACGCTGTCCATGGCTTTCTCCCACATGGTGAGCATTGTAGGCGGCTCTCGCACCTGCATCTCGCATCAGCTCCACGGTGATCCTCTGGCAACATAAACGTTTAACACTAGACGAAGCAAACAGAACAAAACAGAGCTTAAGTAAAGGACTAAATGAGGGGACTAATGAGACACACCTGGAATCAAATTAACACAATCAACAAGAGGGAGAAACTGGGGAGAATATGGGGAGAAAAACACGAAGACAGTCCATGGGCGTGACAAATGTCATGTAATAAACATGTATTAATAAGCATTATTTTTTGTCAAATGAATGATGATTCATTAAAGGATTAGTTCGAAAACGTCTCTAGGTTACCCATGTAACCATGGTTCCCCGAGAGGGAACGAGACGCTCTGTAGTCCTGTAGTGGACACTATGGGGAACGCCGTCAGCATGACCAGAGTCTGATACAGGTGTGAAACAACGGCAATTTATTGGTCCACATATCCTGTCACGTCATAGGCGGGAGCCCGGGGGTATAAAAAGAGCACCTGTTGAGTACGTCACCAGTTCAGTTGTCTGAAGGAGACTGTTATTAGATAAAAGCCCGGTCGGCGAAAGCGGAGCATCGAGAAAAGAGTCCTTTTCCCTCTTCCTGATGGCTGCGAGGTTAACCCACAGGTGCTTCTCCGTAGCCATGGCCAATGGCAGCAGCGGTCTGCTTGGTGGCACGGAGAGCCAGATCTGTGGTGCGGAGCCTCAGGGGACAAACCCTTGCCCTCATCTAGATCCTCAAGCAGGTCGGCTTGGTAAGCTTGTAGAACCACCATGGTGTGCAGAGCTCCACCAGCCTGACACACATACTGTATGCAGGAGCCTTTAAAGAAGATGACTCACCCTGCAAGAGATAGTTCGCAAATGTCTCCTCAACAGGGTGCATCTTCATGGCCGCGAGCTGGCTCAGGCAATTCGTGAGACGACTAGAGGAGTTAGTTGACATGGTACACATACTGCAATGACAGATGACTCCTGAAGACAACAAAAACTGGTGACGTACTCAACAGGTGCCCTTTTTATACCCCCGGGCTTCCGCCTATGACGTCACGGGATACGTGGATTAATAAATTGGCGTTGTTTCACACCTGCTGTCACGCTGACGTCTTCAGCCATTTTGGAGAGTATCCACTGAACGTAAACAACGTAATCAGCGTTGATTACATTCAGCATGCGCACATTGTATACTGAAAGTAAACAACATTGATTACGTTCAACAAAAGCGCGCACATGCTGAACGAGGGAAAGAGGGTTACCATATGTAACCAAATGCGCAGTTTGCAGACAGACATCTACTTCTTCACAATGCAAGGGTAAATAAAGAACTGATGTTTGAATAAATAAAGCATTTCTTTTAACTCAAGAAATGCTGTCTCTAAAGGCTAAAGTTTAAAGAGCAGAGAAGAATTTGCTGTCTGGTTGAAGCCAATACACTTTTGTATGTTTTAAATATGCTGTGCATAGTGGTTTGTTATTTATATTGTGAGATTTTGGCCAAATGTATTAAACAACAAGAGGAACTGAGTGCCCGTATAGCTACAATAAACTTTATAACCTGCAAACTGATGAAAAAGTAAAGCGATTAATTAACTGTCCCAGATGTGGCCATTCTAATGATGGACAAAACACAGATCTCTGTCATTCAGACATTCATCAAAAACACAATTTCAATATGACATTAATTCAGACATTAAGTGCAAGTGTCTGATCATATGATGCAACTCTGATGATGCAAAGTTTTATTATTGAAAAAAAAACTTTCCCCCTTTTCTATCTTTTTTTTAATGCTTAGTAGTGTGCCATGGGATATTTTACATATCAAAACTGTGCTGCGGCAGAAAAAAGGTTGGGAAACACTGATCTAAATTCAGGTATTAGTACCCAGAACTCTGAATGAAACTGGTTCCGTTGGCAGATAATGGCATAGACATGAACCAGGTCTTGTTGGGCCAAGACGGTGCAAAGTCATTAGCATCCTCTCTGATTTTGCACAGTCTGTACAATGAGGCTCACTGAGGGATGGAGTTTCCACTTGCCCCAGAACATAACCTGTAACAAGAGCGACTGAGGTCACCTGGAATGTAGAGAACTGGAGAGACTTAAGTTTCCCCTGGCTCAAAGAAAGGAGATGGCAGGCAAATTTTGACATGCAGTGGGAGTGTATACTGCTCTGGTGGTTGATATAAGCTACTGTCATGGTTTTGTCTCTCCGGGCTAACACATGCTTGCCTTGAATCAATGGTCAAAACGTCCTCAAAGCTCAAAGCACAGGCAACAACTCTAAGCTATTGATATGCCAGTGAAGGCAAGGACCTGTCCGGGTCCCCGAAGCTGCACGCCCATTGCACACAGTGCCCCAGTCTGTCCCGGAAGCCTCTGTTGTTACAACAATCCATCTGGACACTCGTTCAATGAGCTTTCCTGCTTGTAGAAATTAAAAGTCCTTCCAAGCACTGAACTTGTGGCTACACTCTGCCATGCCCATCTCAGAACTCAGGCATAAAACCAGTGCTGAAGTGATCTCATATGTATCAATCCAAGTGGAATGACTGCAGCCAAGGATGCCATATACCTCAGGAGCCTCTGAAAGTATTTGAGAGGGGCTGCTGTTTTGTACTTGAAGATTGTCAAGCAATTCAGCACTGAATGAGCATGATTCTCTAAGAATCGTGCTGTCATGGTGACCGAGTTCACAAAAACCATGTCTCTGTGTGCATATGTCAGCTCTCGAGAGTGAGCTAATATTGGCCAGTTGTAGAGGTAGTTGAGGATGCGAATGCCAGCATTGCTCAAAGGGACAAGGGCAGCCTCTCCAACTTTGGTAAAGACCCAAGGTTGAAAGATTGAACCCACACTGAGGTGGGTTCTCAAACTCTTTGTTTGAATTATAGTTTTTAGCCCGCCTGAATTTTCAAATTCCCTGAAATTGGATTTGGGTTGGATGTCTCTGTGTTTGAAATCATGGGTAAAAAACCTGGGTTTCATTTTTGATGATGGCAAATAAACGAATAGATAGATAGATAGATAGATAGATAAAATCCCATTTCATAAATTATGCTCAGAAGGTCTTGATAGGAGCATGATAGACATACAGCCTTTTTTATGACTAGCTAATTCTGAGCAGATTTTAGAAATCACACAGTAGCATGGAACAATTCAATGCTAGATTAGTTAAATTTGTTAAACATATTTACTTAATTTCACATTGTGAAGCATTGTTAAGCGAAAAAGTCTATTCCGCATCTGTTGTAATTAGTTTTGGTCTTCGTGTCCATAGACTTTTGTCTGCAATTCATTTTACATTTTTGTTTCACATTTGGTGTACATAGATCTTAAATCAAAATGCTGAGCACACAAATCCAGGCTCCGAAGACACGCCAGATTTACTTACTTGAAGTGTGAACCTGACATTTTCACTGTCAAGCCTCTATTGAGCTCTAATTTTAGCAGCTCTTCTTCCCTCAGCACTTTGATTTGTGTGGATGAGAGATTGAGCTCTGAAAGCTAGAAGATTCACCTCTGGGAGTGGTGACAAAAAATTCTCCAGGCCTCTAAACTGACATCAGTCACAAAAGTCACCAATGCCATTCTACCAGAATGTAAATGTGATTCACTGATACAAGGACAATGCAGTGTCCTGATCAAGAACCATGTACAGTAGGGCAACTGTATGTTTTTCTTTTTCTTTCTTAAGATTTAACATTACCTGACCAAATGGACAAAAAGGGCCTGTTACATTTTTAATGTGTGTGTGTGTGTGTGTGTGTGTGTGTGTGTGTGAGAGAGAGAGAGAGAGAGAAATCATCACTTCTATATTTGTTTGGTCCAGTCATGTTGCCCCTTCAACAGATCATTTGTTTTAAAATGAATATTCTTTCATCATCCACCAACCCTCATGTCACTCCGGAGTATGATATTTTTTACACAATTTATTTTTAAGAAACATAAATTCATAAAAAATGAACTATGTTGCTATAAACAGGTCCAACAACATGCAAAAATATTAAAATGACACACTGAATAGGAAAATTGACAGTTGGACTCCAATACACTTTTTTTAAACTGAAAAAAACAAAACAAAAACTGAGCAGGCTTTTGTAATTACAAGAGGTGCATATTAGAGCTATAATACTAATTAGTGAATATGAAGTAACTTTTCAATAAGGTGAATACTTTGTTAATGCATATAGCTGCTCATGTTCTAATAGAATTATTATATTGTTCAAATATTTAGTATTTTATTATAAAATGTTACAAAGGTGACTTTTTTATAGTTTATTGTCTTGACCATGGTCATCAAATGTTGATAGGTTTACAACCCAGATTTTTAGGCAGTTAAGCATAAAAATACAAAATAGGCCATTGTACAGCTCAATGTTTAGCAGCAGCTGTGACAGTTGAACAGAGCTCTGTATGACCAGTCTGAGTCCTTCAGATGAAGCTTTTTGATATAGTTAGCATGAATTTGTTAATATTCCGATAAAATGTTGTTGCTTTCATTTTCAAAATTATCAGTGGTGGACTTACTGAAATTTCTCTTTTCCTTCTTTCCCTAAATCAGACCAGACCCTGTACTGCAGGATAAAGCTGAATGTGTCAGCGCTGGACAGGTTTTTATAGTGCTGTGGATCTTCTGAGAAGTGCCACAATCCATTCCATAGGAATACTCCTTGTCTTAATTCGATTTGTGTTTACTTCGATTATCAAATCAAATCAACATTTATTTATATAGCACATTTAAAA
>SCHK01392639.1:0-12463 GCA_004124795.1 Poropuntius huangchuchieni | reverse complement strand
TGGCTTATCAAGGAGTTCGAAGAATAATTAACTCCTTACATGAGTGAATTTTTTTTTTTTTTTAGGGAGGCCCTTGAAATTATTTGTTGGATGTGTGTGTTCAAGACAGTGGAAAAAGATGAAAATAATCATGTAATTGTGCATAGCGAAATAAATAGGCTTTTAAACTTGCTACCCTTATCTTTTGTTGTTGATATCAGGGGATGTGTATCCAATCAAATTCATCTCTTACTTGAATATGTGGATAATACTGATACAATGTTTGTTAGGGTGGTAATTACAATGTACTGTTGTTCATGCATTTACAAAATTCAGTTTTCCAGTTTCATGTCATTTGCATGAATGCATTTTTGCATATTTCTTATTATTTCTTTATTATTCTTAATTCTTATGATTTTAAGTTTTTATTTTTCTTTCACCTTATCATAGTTATTTAAAGCAATTTGAATTACCAAATGTGCGGCATACTTAAACTTGCTTTTTCTTAATATAGTATATGGCGTATAATGAAGAAGGCTGTTATTATTTGCAAGGCAAAAGTGGTGATTTGGCTGACAAGAAGGCATATTAAGGAGGACTACTTTGCAAAGAACCACTGAAGATCTTTTGATCTTGCTTTTTCTCACTGAGTGCTGTTTCTGTTTGCAGATGGCTTTATGGAAGGACGGTGTGTGTGATCTATGCCTTCTGTGGTGTTTTGTTCGGAATCTGCTCTCTGACCACTCTCACTATACTCAGCACTGTTTGCTGCCTCAAAGTCTGCTATCCACTTCATGGTAACCTGTATTATATTTTTTTATTATGTTAAATACAGTCCACAAGTGAAAATGTGAACATTTCCTGACTGAATCACTATTGGTTTGGTTGAGAGACTAATTCAATGACTCACTCATTTAAACAGTCACTTGTTTTGTTCCTTCATGAATTAGTGATAGAATGAACGATTCAGTGACTCACTTATGAAAGTCACTTGTCCTTAAATAAAATTATATTTATATTTTATTTTATACTGTATTATTTTACATAAATACGATGATTGATTGGGTCGAGAGAATAATTCAATGACTTACTCAGACGGTCACTTTTTTTGTTACTGCATGAATTAGTGCTTTGACGAATTCGTAGAATGAATGATTCAATGACTCACTTATAAAAGTAACTTCTTCTAATAAAATGACATTATATGTGTTCATCTGTAGGTAATAGGTTCACTTATGAGCACGGTCGTGTGTTAATAGCATGCGCATGGGCCTACGCACTCGTGTTCGCATGCTCCCCCCTCGCCCGCTGGGGTCAGTATGGTCCTGAACCCTACGGCACAGCCTGCTGCATCGACTGGTCCTGGTCCAATCACGACTCAGTCGCCCGCTCCTACACCTCTGTGCTCTTCATTGCCTGCTACCTGCTGCCATGTGGCATCATCATTGTCTCCTACACACGCATACTGCTCACGGTTCGAGAGTCCCGCAGAGCAGTGGAGCAGCACATCTCAGCGCAGACACGCATGGGCAACATCCAGGCCATCATTGTGAAGGTGTGGTGTTGAATTTTTATTCTTTTTGTCTTTTGACAAACACATCCTTTAAATTTAGTCAGTATTAAAACAATGATGAAAATTAAATTTTTGTTGATGAGAAAAATCTAATGTATATTATTTCAAACCCCCTTTCTGAACTTAAAGGGGTCATGAACCGCCTTTGTTTTTTAAATTTTGTACTGTTTTTTATTTGTTTATTATGCAAGTGAACAATGCGCCAAATGCAGAATCCCTTGGACTAAACATATATAAGTAAAACACATAGGCTTGATCAAGATTCATCAAGATTTGTTATCAAGATTTTTACATCAAAAAACATCATAATTTAGAAGTAATACGCTATTTTCTGTCCTGTTTTTAACCCCGATCATCAGAATGCTCCGTTTGAATAGGCATAGCGGATAGTAGACTCAGAAGTAAATGTCCACTGCTATGATTGGCTAATAGTTGTGTACAGTATGTTTGAAAGCATACTTTCCTCATAGATAAACGCTGCTGTGATTTAGGTAAAAAAATGCATAAATAACTCAATACATATCAAACAATCTGTAAAAAGAGACAGAGCAAAAGTGAAAAGAAAACAGTTACTCACACTTGTGTTGTGACATTGTTGGATCCAAAATAGCTGGCACAGCATCACCTTTTAATTTCAATCTTTTTGAAAATCCTGTCAAATTTTGGCTTGTTTGCAAATGAATACACAATAAAATTAAGTGAACAAAGGACCGAGTTCTTACTGACGTGGTCTGGATCTTCATTAAAAATAAAGTTCATTCACTCTTTCCTAACACTGGAATCAGAAGGAAGGCAACACAAACACTGTTTTTCCACAACTTGGCACTGCACAGCATCTTGTTGTCTTCAGAGCATCTTTATCGTTTGGTATTTGCATAGATTTATTAACGCCTTGGAATGCAGACCTGAGGTTGGTCTATTTTTAAAGAAAACAATCAGCAGATTATTGCTGAAGTGAAGGTATCTAAAAAATGAAGTATATGATTATTCTAAAGAAAATGTACTGTTCTATTTTTTTTTCTATCACAATATTACTAAAATCACAGAATATGGAATTTTGAGACTCAGACCTTTCCAACAATATATGTTTTGTCAAGATCAGAAAAAAGTTTAGATTCTAAAGTATTGTAGAAATTTTGTTTTTATACGACTATATTGAGTACACTATTGTAACATAATGTTGTATAAAAGTAATGCAAAAGGTTGACAAAGCTAAAAGTCTGTGCTGTCCTTGGTCAATTCAGTATGTTCATGCTGAATAAAAAATATGAATCTCTTGCAATAAAAGTCTGACTAACCCAATCTTTTGAACATTAACAAAAAACTAATAATGAATGAGGAGTTAGGCTTTTTGATAGTGTTGGAACAGCTTCCAACATGAGCCCAATATGTAATCCTAACACCTTCCATAATGTTAGAACTGATATACCATGATGCTCCTCATGAAGTATTGCATGACATCTCTATCATGCTCTTTCTCTGTCTTTCTCCAGCTGAGCGTGGCGGTCTGTATAGGATTTTTCGCTGCGTGGAGTCCATATGCACTTGTGTCTATGTGGGCGGCATTTGGCCATTTTGAGGACATCCCACCCCTGGCCTTCGCCGTCCCTGCAGTTTTTGCCAAATCCTCCACCCTTTATAACCCTCTCATCTACCTCTTGCTCAAACCCAACTTCCGCCATCTCCTCTGCAAGGACATGCGCTCCCTGCGAGGGGTTTGCATGCACTGCTGCCTGTGCCAGTGTTTTCCCCACTGGAGCTACCGCCCATCACTAGCCCTCAATCTGCGGCCCCTGCGGCGACGAGGCCAGTCCATCTCAGAATCAATGGGGGGGCCTGTAGGTCTGTTTCATTGCCCTTGCGAGAGGTGCAACGACCCGTTTGAGCAGTTTAAGCACTACCCACGCCGCTGTCCCGTCAATGTGAACACTGTGCAGTTGTCTCTGCAGGACAGCACCGAACCCGAATTGGAGCCGGAGCTAGAACGAGAACCTAGAGAGATAAAAGAACGCAAACCAAAGAGTCAATCAATGGAGTGTAAGAAATCTGTACGAGTGATTGTGAGGGGTCGGAAATGTTCTGAGATTGACAGTCTGGAGATCACTTTGGAAACGGTGCCTGCTCGTGGCAAAGCTGCCAAAAATGCCAAACCGTAACACCTGAGCCTATGCATAGGTTTGTGTTTATACGCATGCGGTGCATGTGTGTATTGACTTGTCTTAGAGGGAAGCAGACTTTCAAATATGCCTCAATTAAGACCCTGACAACAAACGACTTTCTGAACAAAGTATTGTGTGTGTTGATTTGTCAGTAATGGCAATGATTGTTTTTTAAAGTAATTTTTGTAAGAAAATGTTTCTTATGAACAACTGACAAAATCTTAGTTTTTTTTAAATTAGTGAATTTTTAAATTAAGTGTACACACATCTTAGCTACCTGCTGAGGGACTGAACACATATGCATTCTTAAAGTCGCTTAGGTAAATATGAACAGTACTTTCTACAACGTGTACAGCTGTTGTTAAAAACCTCCTTTCAAATCACTTTTCACACATGAAGTAGTTAGCCCTGGGTCATTCTAAACCCCCAAAAAATGGAATTCTGGAATCCTTATTTTGCTTCACATTCACATTTTCACATTTCATTTTCACATTCCTAAAACCCAGGTTAATGTTCTTATTTGCATATTTGCAATGTCATTGTCATTGATTTGACGAGTATAGCACTCAACCTGTTTACGTAACAGCTTTAGCAATGTGCATTATTAGGTTTTTTTCTCAATGGACTGAATGAAACACTACCTTATTCACGTTTTCCATTCATTTATACAACACACTGGCCGTGTCCGAAAGCTTAGGCTGACTTGATGCCTTGCTGCCTTATCAGGCAATGACTTTGCAGGCAGTTTGTGCATGAAGGTACCCCACAGACAGACTTCTGAGGCAGCATAACTGTTAAATGATCTAAAACAAATTAGAGAGAGCTTTGATGATAAGCAAATATTTAATTATTACAATACCAATTTCTTGCTAGTAATTACATTAAGAGTGGAAAAAGTTGGTTAAAAACCCACATTTACACAGACTGACCACCAACTGAAACTTTCAGATACAACTCTTATTTTTTAGCTTAAAGGGATAGTTCACCCAAAAAAATAATAATTCTGTCATTAATTCTGTCATTAATTACTCACCTCTATGTTGTTCCAAACCCGTAAGACCTTCGTTTCGACCTTCATTTTCAGAACACAAATTAAGATATTTTTGATGAAATCTGAGAGCTTTCTGACCCTGCATAGACAAAAACGCAACTGACAGAAAGGTAGTAAGGACAATATTAAAACAGTGTATAATTATGAAGCTTCAAGAATACTTGAAAAATAACAGCTTTATTTAACAACTTCTATTCTTCCATGTTCGTGTGTGCATTCCTCTGCTTGTGAACCAGGGTTGCCAGGTTTTCACAACAAAAAATGGCCAATTGCTACTCAAAATTAGCCCAAAACTAGCCCAGTCACGTTTCAAGGGGGATCTCCAAATAAAATTGCATTCTGGGGGGTAAAATAATTTTTTTTTTTGGTGGGGTTCCCCTGGTTAAATTTGCATTTTGGTGGCTAAATATCATGTTATTGGGGTCGCTTAAACCCGCGGACATGAAAAACAACCTGTGGCAACAGTGTTGAAGTAGTCTAATTCTTGGCAACACTAACGCCAGCAACATCAGATGAACCTCTTATGTCACATGGACTATTTTAACAATGTCCTTATTACATTTCTGGGTCTTAAATGTGGTAGTTGCCTTGCTGTCTGTGCAGGTTCATAAAGCTCTCAGATTTCATCAAAAATATCTCAATTTCCACTCCGAAGATGAATAAAGGTATGGAAAGACACGAGGGTGAGTAATCAATGAGTGACAGAATTTTGTTTTTGGGTGAACTGTCCCTTTAACTGTGACAGAATTAAACGCGCAGCATTATGGGATATCAAAGGCAGCGAAGGATACAGCAATACTGCTTTCAAAAATCATTTAGATAAAGGCGTTAGATTTTGCTGTATTTGGCTGAGCAGTATTTTGGGTGGCTCGCCTATGTATTAGATTTCTCTAATACATAAAATAAGTAGGCTTGACCAAGCTCCTTAATTTATTGAAGGTAGCAGTGTAGCTGTTCTTTAGCTGCGATGTTAGCACGTCATCCTTCAAAACAATCGAAACCCAAGGTACTGTCTGTGTGACCAGACCTTATACCTGCAAACAAATGGCTTCAAAGACAGATGCTCTTAGGACCTCCTACTGGAAGCCTTACAATAGGCAGGAAGCATGATCCTTCCTGGGTATGGATCATTCTAGATGTTTGAACCATTTGGTTCACACATTTACAGACAGTTCCTGTTGACTGCATCTGGGATACAGTCACAGTGTAAATGCATCTGTCTAAAGATACACATAATCTTTCACAGGAGACAGGATATAAAGCTGACATTGGATTCAGACGTATCTTGATGCCTTCCTGCCATGGAATGTATCCTCCGAAAGCAGCATTTTGCAGCTTTTGGATACAGTCGCTGTGTTTCCAAAGCATGTGAATATGAGGCATACGATTGGGTGTAGATGCTAAGCAACTGTTCTAACACCACATCATTTAACACGTTTGGTGCCAACAATGTGTTTAACATCACAAAAGCATTGCTAACCTTACTTCAGAGCAGGGTTTTATAATACCAGGTAAAAAGCAGTGTTAACCATGCTACTAAGTGTGAAACATTCCTCTACCCGGGGGTTGAAAGCAGGGTTTATAAAGATGATAACCTGGGGTTAAGCGCAGCATGAAAGACCCTATTCAAGCGACTAACTGATATGCTTCAGATTTTGACTTTTATAAAAACTTTTATAAAAAAAAAGAGATGTTATTGCCGTTGGATGGATGTTTTGTGGGTTACACTCAAGAATCTGTTTCAGAGCTGCTAAATAGTTGAATGAGACTCAATTCAGACTGATGTCATTCACACTTATGTTGTATCTTGTTGGCCCCATAAGAAATTTTTAAGAAAAAGACTTTCAGATAACACTGATACATGATAAATATAAAATAAAACAAACAAAAAAAGCAAAATACAGTTTAATGGATGGTATAAAATATTTATGGCAGGTAAAATCTCTGTTGTGTGTATCTTATGTGATTGCTACAAGATTCTGGGTGTTTAGGGAAACACTGTGCTGATATCCAAAATAATCTTAAAATATTAATTATTATATGTGTGTGTTACAGTTGTGTGTGTGTGTTGGACATCTCAAATTATCATAGAGGGAAAAAATTGGTTTATTAATTCACCCTTGTACATATTTATTAATCTCAGAGTATTTGTACAACTTGTATCAGCTTCATTCAGTGGCCAAAGAAGAACTAATTTTTTTGACATGGGCTCTTAATGTAAGATGTGCCATATGCTTTTTTGTATTTATTAAAATATTTATTTGGATATCGCTATTTATTTAAATTTGTTGCATTTGTTTATCTGTAAATTGCACTTGTTTATTTATTTTTTTAGGTCACATCTGGGGAAAGCAACCTTGGTGTAAAAGATCATTAATGCTCATATTTAATTACTTAAGTATTTAATTACTTAAGTTAAACCCTTTAAATGTGGCTAATGTTTCTGAGTGATGTTTATTGCATGATTGGAGGAGTATAATTTCTTTCAACTCCATGTTCTTGGTGCTGCTAATGAAAAGTTTAAACTTGTTTTTTTTTCACTACACTTGCAAAAACTAAAACTGAAGTTGTAGCTAAAAGGAGAGTAAAATAAAATGGAGAAAAAATGATATACAATGCCTTTCATATCTTTTTTGTATTTTTTTCAGTGACACAGCCAGCAGGTACATACAAAACACTCCCACACAAATTAAGAATACAACTAAAAAAAGAGTAAACGTAATTATTCAATTTCATCAACTTTAAACTCATCAACTTCAAAACTAAAACTTACTAACAAGCCAATAAATATTAATTGGCTGTTAGATATGGATATTGAAATAGCGATGAGCTAAGATTTGGCAAACCAGACGTGAACCTCAGTGTTGCAGATATGTTCGGTTTAGTTTGGTCTTTTCAGCACTCTTTTGAATTGCTATTTTAGTAACCTTGTCTTTCTTTGCATCTGCCATGTTTGTTGACTGACAGCTTGCATGTGAAAGCTAATAAAAATGCTTCTGCCAGTGAATTTCGGCTGAGTGGGTCAGAAGTACACGTGGTCATGAGCACTTTGAGCATATTTTCTCCATAATTACTATATTTTATAACCATGAAATACTGTCAAAATCTAACACACAGGTTTTTTTTAAACTGAGCTAATCATATTTTATCCCCTATCATGTAACCTTATTACCATCACCATCAGTTTGATCTTCAAATATAAATGATTGTATAGTCAAATGGATATGGATTTCATGTCTGATACCGGCATATATAAAAGGTTAGTTTACTTCAAAATTAAAATTCTGCATTTACCCACCCTCACAGCATTACAAACCCAAATTAAGATATCTTTAATAAAATCTGTCCCTCCATTAATAAACCAGGTAAGCAAAACTTTAAATGTATTCTTCAGTTTAAATGTATTCCGAATCAAGTTTAATCCAAATCTAGTAAAGAGATACAATCGCTTTATATGATGAACACATTTAATGTAATCTTTTATTTGGAACAACGGGAGGGTGAGTAAATGATGACAGAATTTTCATTTTTGGGTGAAGTAACCGAAAGAAAGGGAGACCCATTTCAGTTTTCTTCCAGTTTCGGTCAAATCCAGTGCGACAAGGCCATTTTTGTATAAAGCTGCTAAGTAATGATAAGGTTTTACATATACCATTTGTAATACTCTAAATCTGCTGAATATCTCTGTGAAATTCTAAAGCTGTAATTTGCTGTAATCTTAATCCTGCCAGATACAGGCCTATGCTGTCAGTTCCTGCCGTTGCGCTTCATTCCTGACCCACTTCATTTGAGTTATGACAGTGCATAACTTTAATATGGAGTGAGAGCTGTGTCAACACTTAACTGCTGGAATGAGTCAGCAATTCATAAACTATAAAGACTTTTAATTGCACTTCTATATTGGAAGTGATTTTGACATCAGTTAACTTATATTGTAAGGCAGTTAAGTTGCAGTATACCATAAAGACAGTTTTCTATTTTGTGTGTGTGTGTGTGTGTGACTGGTGCAAAGCAGACGTCTGAACAGCAAACATCGAAAGACACTGATGCATGTGGATTTAAGGTATCATCGCCATGGCGACCAGGCTGTTTATCTGCATGTGATATTTCTTGCAGACGCAGTAGGATGAAAAGCAAAACGCAAACCTTGAGGTAGGCTACATGTGCATCCTGATTCAGTTTCTAAATTAAACCTAAATCAGAAAGTTTAATTCCTGATCTATAAAATCTATACAGACTCATCTGTTTGCATTTTCTGAATTTCAAACCATTTCCTTTATAAATACACATAAAGTAACACAGAGTTTAAGGTACATATAAATATGCATGCAAATTAAATAAATTACAATATTGATTGTAGTTCTAAAAGTGCTGTGGAAGAGTGACACAGATATTCAAATCATTACAGTGTGTGTTTGACAGTGATGAGGAAGCAGACATGTGCGCTAGTCTAGTTGTTGTATATTAGCAATGTGTGTGTAAATGTGTGTTTGCTGGTGACTGTGAGACAAACGTGCGTCATTGGTTCAATTGATAAAATGCTCTCAACAGTTGCACGTGCGCTTGAGCAACCCACACATGCACGCACTCACGCATATGCACCTCCGGGAGAAAATCTGTGAGGAAATATTATGAGCCTACACAGACTTTATAGATCAACTGAATGGTCAGAAAATTGTAACGCAAATGCCCTAAATCAACACTAAACTATTTGTCTCAGAGAAAGTGTAAGACATAAAACCAGCTGGCAGTTTCTTGACAGCAAGGCTGTTCCAAAAGCTAGCTGCCTATTTTTGCTTCCTCCTAAAACAGCTTGTTTTAGTCAAGATCTAAAGCAACGCCGCAATGTCATTTACTGACAAGGCAACCCCAGAATGCACTGCTACATGCTCACATGCTCTGTGAAGTTGTTGAGAGAAATATTGATTATAATTATTTATATTTTATTCACTAGTGAAAAGTTATTAAAATTAAAAACATGTAGCCTATAAAAAGAGTAAATTAATGTAATAAGCCTATTAAAAGCTTCTTATAGTATCTTGGCAACATAATATACATAAAGTCTATACTTAAATTGATTACATGCTATGCTACCGAAACTTGTATATCAGTGGAAGAAACATTATTTATTAATTTATTTTACAAGAGAGCACTTATGCTTCTTTCAATTGTATTTATTTATTTGCTTTATTTGAAGTGAAATAGACAATATTTATTTTCACTTTCCCCATAGAAATGATCAGGTAAAGGTTGTTACCACAAATCACTTTATCAAGTGCTCTGCTTTTTCAATGTTTTTAACATTTTTAACTTAAAACAACTTAAAAACAAACAAACAAAAAAACACTTCAATTTTTTTTCATTCCACTCCTCTACCTTTTTTTTCTGTGTGAAAGGCCCAGTTTATTTTCCTCCACACCGAAACATGATTGCACAGGCTGTATTTTCACAAAGGGAGAACTTCTACAAAGCTGATAAGTAGGCTATTTTCCTGTTGTAACTACTTATTAGGCTATGCGCTGAGGGAAAATAATCTCGATTTGCAAAAGTAAAACCTTTAACTACCTGCGATCATGCATGCTGAAAAAGCAACGAGAAACGTCGTCGGTCTACCTCACTCACATTTAATAACAGGTTTGGAGCAGAGTTAGAAATTAAACAGAACTGAGTTACAGTGATTACAACGAGCAAATAATGGTCAAGAGAATTAGAAAATTAATGCATTAGTGGTGTTCATAGGAGTGAAATAATTAAGAACGGAAGTAGGCTACGTCAGAACACAAGAAGAAAAGTTCTAGAAAAGGGCGATGGAGAGAAGGATGAAGCGATAGAAACGGGGATATTTTTAGAGCAGCATTACCCCCCTGTCTCTTGCTGCCTCACGTGAGGCTAAATTTAGATCGGCTGTTGGCGACAGAGACCAGCACAGAATACAAAACAGTTTAGACACACAGACACAGCGGAGTCCATCCACTCCAGCACACACTCATTCATTAAAACGAGCTCTTCAGGGTCGGACTGAGCAACATTGAAATGAACCATCAAAACAATACGCAAAACATAATAATAATAATAATAATAATAATAAAAAAAACAGACGTGTTTTTCATATCTTGTTGCCGTGTAAGTAATTTAACAGGTTGAATGTTTGTGTGTGTGGCCCCAACTGGAAGTAACGTCTTCATTTAACGTTCGGCGACGGCTACTGTGTATCTTCCGGTAAGATATAAGGCAGGTTTTTATCAAGTAATTTTATCAAGTTGAATACTTTGCTTGTTTATCAGTTTTCTGGCATGCTCATGCAGTTTTTAAAGGTGGTTTTGCTCATTAAAATAGTTAAATATAAAGAAAAAACGCAGAAATATTAAAATTATGTTTGCTTAACATGTAGCAAAGTTCAGGCATTTTTAGAAAACGCTTTTTATTTCACATGGAGCAGGTCGCCCCCTCATGGGCACCGCTGTATTAACATGACCAGCCTTGGCATAGGCTACAAGTCACAGTTGTACCAATAATAACAACAGTATGTGCTTTACAAAGCATAGTGCTGTCAAACGATTAATCGTGATTAATCGCATCCAAAATAAACGTTTTTGTTTACATAATATTTGTGTTCTGTGTATTTATTATGTATATGTATTTGATGATCACCAAATGTCAAGTTGCCATCAATGTACCTTAAAGTACTTAAAATTGTTAATTTTCCATAAAGACTAAGACAGCTCCCCTTAGCACAAAATAACTATTGTTTTAAAATGTTTAATAATTACAATAGAGTTTCATTAAAAAAAATAAAAATAAAAAAATAAAGCTTTATTAAACTGGTTAGCTAAACCTCTAATAGAACATTTTATTTTCTCCAACTTTAGAAAAAAAGAGGACATCACAAATCCATTGTGTTGGACTTGGAGGCCTCTGATCCTTCCACTTCACCAATATTAGTCATTTGGCTAAGAGCATGATAAAAGCTATACAATCAGATTGTCTCTTTGATTATATGATACGGGAGTAATTCAAAAAATGGCTATCAGTGGGCAAGGCAAGATCATTTTACCTAAGAAACCAATTTGGGAAAGGGATGAATAGAAGTGTCAATATAATGCCTTTCCATCTTGGAGGGTCCACTAATAAATGATCAAATGTAGAACATATAGGCAGAGCAGGAAACTGAGGGAACATTTTATGCAGAGTCACAAATTTGGACATAGCAGAAAAAAAAATTCTTATGAATATTTAACTGCTCACACATTTCTCAGAAAAAAGTCACTTTTGCTTCTGTGTTTTGTTATTATATAACGCTGTTTACATTTACTTTATTCAAATGTTTTTGGACACATCTATATTGCCAGTAAACCAAACACACCTGTTTTTCCATGAAAAGTGCCTAGAAAAACGCCCCCCAAAAATGTTTTAGGTCTTTAAGGGTTAATTTCAATCACTTTTTGCGTATCATAAAGCTTGTATTGTGTTAGTTACTAATAATGAACACTGTATATCTTTTAGCAACAATTTAATGTAAAAATTGATAGAACTAAAAAAAAAAAATAGTTTAATAGTTAACTATTAAAAATAAAAATAGTTTAATAGATAACTATCAAATCATATTAAATTCTTAATGGGAGAATGGAACTGAACCACAAACCACGTGCATAATGTGAGACCTTAAAGGGATAGTTCACCCAAAAATGAAAATTTGATGAT
>SCHK01392506.1:375-13101 GCA_004124795.1 Poropuntius huangchuchieni | reverse complement strand
CTTCCAATTTTCATTTTTGGGTGAACTATCCCTTTAAGAGATAAAATTAGAGCTAAAGTGTTTCCCAAACACTCTCCATGTCTGTTAATGAAGTGAAGACTCACTCATAGTGTCGTTGTTGGGTACTGATAAAGGTAAAAGTGTAGGCACTGATGCGAATCTGCAGGAGAATGTGTCCATCTGGACAGAGGAAAGTCAGCACGCTGCGGTCTTCAGACTGGGAGCTACGCAGATGCAACAGCAAACTGAACTCATCACCAAACCTGAGAATGAAATGAGAGAGAAAGGCTTAGTATTACATGTCTACATTAGCTTTAAGAAATAACATCATACAGTACATAAAATGAAAAAACTAAGTTTCATAACATCAAATCACAAAGTGGTTTTGAGATTTTTTTTTTTCGCAAGGACTCAAAATTTTGGTCACACTTTAAGATCCAATTCTCGCTATTTACAAACCATTAACTATACGACTTTTGCCTCAATAAGCTACTAATATGTTGCTAATTAATAGTTATGTAGTTGGTAAGTTCAGGTATTGGCTAGGATTAGGGATGTAGAATATGGTCATGTAGAATATGTGTTTTACAAGTGCTAATGTACAGGAAATATGTTGTTAATAGGTATGCTAATAAGCAAATAGTTAATAGTGAGAATTGGTCCCTATACTAAAGTGTTAATAAATGTGCGTACCTGTGTCCAAACACCTGCCGTAGTGGTATAGAGAGGGTGGAGTATTGGCCTACATGCAGAATTGGACATCTTTGGCTTTCCTGTGTTACTGATGCGTTGCTGTGATTAGCCACCTGCCACAGATGATCAAGAAGGTCTATTGCTTCTGCCAAACAATTAAAAGTAAGAGGAAAAACATGTTAGGCCCATTAAGTACATTCTCAACAAAACTTCAGCTTTTTTCCTGAAAGATAGGAGGGTGGGTAAGTCACAGGAGGACTAGGTCTAGCCTAGATTGCATAATGGATCCCAGAAACATCTGTTTTGGATAACGCAGCAGGTACAGATGAAAACCAAGCCTGTAAACAAAAGTCTCTGTTGTCTAGGTGCATTTTTTTAGAATTAATCATTAGCTCTGTTGAGGTCTTAGCAACTCTGAGGTAAGTCTGTGTGAGAGCAGTCACTCAGGAAATCAGTTCACCGTATGGAGAAACAGACCTGTGCAGCCCTTTCATTAGACGTTTAGAGGGTCATAACAAGTCAGCTGGTCTTAAATGGTGCAGTCATACCCTCATAGTGCCCACCATTGTGTTCACTCTTTAACATGCTCATTTCCTGTGGGCGCTGAATGACTTAATTTACAGAGTATACCGAGTGCTTGCTAATGTTTATGTGCTTGTGCATATCTCATGCCCCCAGGTTGCAGGCTTGTGTTTTAGTGCGCAGCATTGTTTAAAATGAGACAAATAAATCTTAGTGAATGCTGCATTTAATCAGGTACTCAGAAAGCACCATTTGCAATGAGCAGGTCTGAAACACACCTGGCAGAGCAGCTAGTTTACTTTGTGAGAACTGATCCATCACCATAAGCTTCAGATTGGAGCGCAGACCTCATTTACAAAATGTTTTAACATGCTTTTGGTTTTAATCTCTACAGTTATTACGTTATTTATATTATTTATTTTATATGCACTGTGCTCTTTATCAGATAACATTATTTATATATTATTATAGGTTTAAGTTTTTATATATGTTGTATATGATGATTATTATCAGGTTTCTGTATGCTGCTGGCCCTGAGGACTAATTTTGTGTGAGGTCAGTAAGATTTGATTTCAATATTTTTAAAAAGTATAACATTACATATTATTTAATCAATCAAAAATACAGTAAAACAGCAACATTGTTAAATATAATCCACATAACCCTTTAGAAAGCATTCTTATATGCTGTTTTGGTGCTCAAGAAACATTTCTTATAATCAGCGTTGAAAACAGCTGTGCTTCTTTTTATTTCTGTGGAAACATATTTTCTAGATTCTTAGATTAATAGGTTCAAAAGAGTTCCAAAGATCTTTTATAACATTGCAAATGTCTTTCCTGTCACTTTTGATCAATTTAATGCATTCTTGCTAAATAACACTACTAATTTCTTAAAAATCTGACACCAAAAATATGAACGATAATTTACATTAAAAAAAAAAAAACATTTATATATATATATATATATATATAATTGTATTTGTACCATTAAATGATATTTGTAACATTTTGAATAAAACAAAATATGCTAAAATCTAAAAAATATTGCAAGTTAGGTATAACAGCTCTATACAGTATGAAAAACTGATATTTATTTTGAGATCTGTGAAAGTTTACATGAAATAGTGTTATTAAAGTATTAGTATTTCTAATTTTAAGTGAATGTCAGATGACAAAGGTAATCTAAATGTAAAAATATGAGAAATGAGCATGCAAAATTACAAGATGACACTGACATCAGGCAAACAAACATATAAGGTACATCAGGTAACAAAACTTATGACTGCTTCTGCCAACACCGTTAACAAGGAGGAGAGTGAGTCAACAGGTTAAGCGAGGATTCTGATGACTGAACATGCACATGAAGCACAGCTGATTTACACACTGTGTAACGAGCACTTCGACAGGACTGCAAGCCTTTTTCCGGGAACATGTAATTGCTCCAACAGGATTACACATCCCCCTCTTCCCTTACTCTCCCTTGGTCTCATAGTAAACACATTCCAATGTGAACATGCTCCAGACTCTCACCAGATTTGTTGGTTTCTCACATATGAAATTTCTGCAATTCTTAATCAAATTTTCTTGAAATACAGATATATTCTTTAATGTAGCCGACTCTTTTTGCTGCAGTATAACAGCTCTAAATGGACAGCTACATTCTACGTAGCACTCCTGCCAATTTCATGGTGGTTGTCACATTATTTATGGCTATTAGTCAAGCTGTATTGGTCACAGTTTCATGCTGGAAACACATATGCAGACCCCTATCTGGTGACACAGACTAAAATCCACCTCTCAAAACACTATGATTGTTTCTGAACCATTAGCCAACAATATTAACCCATACATGAGCTATCCAAAGGAAATTTTTACTGATATTCTGAGAGAATTTGGCTTACTTCCTGTCCTTACAATGATATATCAACAAACTGAGTCTGCTGGCTGAAAGTCTAAAAACAAATGAAGGTTTTTTCAGGTTAAGACCTGCTTTAGACTAACAAAAAGATCCATAAATACTGAGGATATGACATCACGCTCACATCAAAGCTCAGATGACTTCAGTCCAGATGTGGAGATGCTGTCAACTTAAATTACATTGGAATAAAAGATCCTACAAGGATATTCCACTCATTTAGATTATAATCTAGAGAGAGCTGGTTGGAGAAATGTGCTTGTGTAGCATCATGGCAACATGGTATCATTTATCAAAAAACTCAGAAAAAGAAAGAATAACATAGAGGAGAAGAGAGAACAAAGGGAACTAGAGAAAGGATACACTCCTTGCTTTCAGGAAAGGCTAAGGTTAAACAGCTCTTACCCAAGTTCACTTTAGCAAAATGACTGATGCATTTTCCTTCAGTTTCAGACGACACAGAAATGACAACACAGAAAAAAAAAAAAAAAAAACACAAACCAGACGCCTGAATCGTTCTTACTTGAAACGAGTGCACTCATAAACTACCGCCATATCCTGAGGGCACCGTGGTGTCCGTGTTTCAAAACAGGGCTTATGTTCAAAGCTGTGTTTATGACAGGGAAGATTGATTTGGGGGTCACACAATGCATACTGTCTGAACACTTTCTGTGAGCGCTGTGGGTGATGCATTCTCATCAGTCAAGCATTTTCCATATATATGCTCAGGCCTATTTCTGTGGCCGTTAGCTTGGACTAAGCCAAGGAGAACATTCCTTGAGGACACATCATGTCTGCAAACCGTACGACTGCCACATGGATGTGCAACAGAGTGGACAACAGGGCTTTTCAGTGTAGCCAAAATAAACCCACTCTGACAAAAGACAAACTTCATTAACTACAAGTTAGTAGAGTTGGAGTGGACAGTGTGCTTTGAAGCTATACGACTCTTATCATTCATAAAATAATAATATACAATAAGAACACAGAAGAGTTTGATCAAAATTGCTTTATGAGTTTCAACATTAAATTTTAATATTAATTTATTCAATTCATTAATATTAATTTCCTTTTTGCTATTCAACAAAAGGTAATTCAATCAAATAATCACTTCAATAATCCGCTTTCATGTTGTGTTGTGGTCATTTTGACCTGGGAAGGTTTTTCCTTTTTTCTGAAAATGCTAGTTAATGTTATCATATTGGAATAAAGCTTACTGACTTTGCTCACACAGGGTATAATAAAGCCTTTTTTTTTTTTTTGAGAATTTTTGCACATTTTGAGGATTTCCCCAAACCTTCAAAAAAAATCTTATCAATTTCTTATTATGATATATTATTACCAAATACTGGATTAAATTTTTATATCGACTTGTTTTCTTTCAATTAGCACAGCTTTTTCTTTTTGGGACAGAAAAGTTGACAAAAAGAATGAATCCAAGATTTGGTGATAATTCAGCATTACAAGAGATTTAAAAACTCAAAAATGGTCAAAAAAATGATGGTCATTTAAAAGTAACTAAAATAAAAGCACCAAGTACAAAACCTTTCATTCCCTGTCAGCACCTCTGTGTGATGCATAATGAGAATAATTGATCAAATGTCAGAGAACTATTTGAATAGGGATTGTTTGGCATTCTGTAAGTAATTACAGCATATGATAATAACTTCTCCGTGGCGTCTCAGCAACCATAACACAGTGCTAGTATTGTTTTCCAAGACATGCATCAAAAGCCACAACTGCATCTCAAATGAAGGCCCCTTCATCTCTGCCCATGCCCTGCAGTGAAGACCCTCACGATTATTCACACGTGCTTGTTGGAATGTTTCTTGAGAGACAAACAACATTTGTGGTAAAACATGCAAGCTTTTTTCCAAAGTGCAGAGCTGCATGGACCACTTGGAGAGGTCAAGACGAGCTACACGACAGAACGACACAAAAAAACTAAAAAAGTGTGGAATAAATGTGCCAGAGACAATGTGACGGAAAGATAATTTGAAGGCAGACAAATTAGTTGTTCTGCCCTGGTAATAAAGTCTGCTCCCCTCTCATAACTCTCCTATAATGGTTTATAGTGGGTAGAAGAATCCGTCAGTAGACTAATTTGAAATGGGATGCTGCAGGAGGATTGACCTAAAAAATGAAAGCAAAGCTCTTACGGTCAAGCCATAAATACAAGAACCACAGACAGCGTAGAGTTTAAAGGCAGATGGAATGACAAGACTGATGCAAAACAGTAACCTTTACATAAGAAGGTGAAATAAATAATATCCCATTGCAAGCATTTAAACTCACATGAGTAAAATACCAGAAGGATGAAACCCACTAAGGTCATTGATTCTCTAGAACTCAACAATACGTGCTGAAAGAAAAACAAATAGCAAAGTCTTTAAATATGGCATATTTTTGCAGAAAAGCTTAAATTGGAAAATTCAAGATGCTGTATACTTAAGTAGCATATTGTAAAATGTGAATGAAGTAAAACATCCTCCTCAGCAGATCTCATGAAAATAGGTTAGTTTTGCTCTTAAGAGCTCAATACACAGTGCCAGATGTGGATGACAGTATTGCGTGGGAGGTGTGTTCAGACACCGCATAACACTGGCACTCAGGGACTGTGTTGATGAATCACATGTGCAGACGCTAAATAAAATCCAGAATTAGCCACAAGTTACATCATGTCACATGCTGCATCCATGAAGCAAAACTTTGATCGCAAAAACTAGATACAGAGCCACTACAATCTCTGAAAATGTTTTTCATCTCTCACTGTAGTCTGGGCTTCTCAGTCTTGCTGATAACAGCAGGTTGTGATGCTTTAGTACAGAATTAGTACAGCATATCAAGCACTTCAGGGACGTGGAGGAGAAATATAGGAGGTGGTTGAGGGAATTGTTTATTAGACTATTGTTTGATTTAACATTTTAGCAGCGCCAGTTTAGAGATGAAAAAGAAAATGTATCATGTTGAAAATGTGCTTTCCTGTGGAACTGTACTTCGTATTTGAATTTAGGAATTATATTTTAGACAAACTTAGTGTAGAACAACAGCTTACACCTGAAGTTCATTAAAAAAAAAAAAAATCAAAAGGTTAAAAACAGATTTTACATTTACATTTAGTTTGATCCAAATTAACCAACAAATTAAGTAAAATAAAGCTATTCATCCTAAGGAGGCTGAGGAGAACAGGCTATAAAAGTATAAGTAAAAATTGTGAAAAATGAAAAGAAAAACTTTTGTAATAGTCACTTTAGGTCATTTTTAGGGTTCTGTGAGAAGGTTCTGGTTGTCAAATCATCCGAGCAGAAGTCATCTCACCTGGACCTACCAAGTGACTGAAAAAGGGTTAAAACTGCCTCAGAAAGACTGGATTGATGGGCTGTGATACAGACTCCATGAAAGCTCTCAGAGGAGATATGGAGATGAGAAACCAGACATGGAGCTCATGTTCTGAAATGCAGGTGAGAGGTCAAAGGTCGTATTGATCCCATGTGACAAAATGATGCTTTGCAGTGATGACTGATAAGAGGCAGTTGAAAATTCCCAAAATGTTCTGCTCTCGTACGTTAGGAGATGGGGTTCACACATTTCATCAAATGAGAAAAACATCTGCTTTACAGGGTCAATTTGACTTGAATACAGAATATTATACAATCCCACTGAGCAAGCAGGACATCACACCCCTGATCATCGTGAAAACTCTTCATTTGACTTGCCTATGAAAACCTCATGTCATTCATTCTTTTCTTTTTTTTAAGAACATAAAAGGATTTTCATGCTTTTGATTATGTAAGGCAGTGCCATAAAGTGAATCAACCAATCTACCGGGTTTTTTTTCTGATGTGTTTGATTCCCTCGAGTTATTCTAGTAGAGCAGGTTTTTACATAAATTATTTAAAGGCTCCCTAGCTTATATGAAAACACAAAACTTCATCCAAAGCAGATTTTGTTTCTATAGAGCGCACGAATGCCTTCTACAGAAAAAGCTTATGGATCTGGAGCTTGTTAGTGGATCAAAAACAGAGAAAAAGGGCAGCAGACACTGCTACGACAACTTTCAACAAAACTGGGATTTTAAATGCAACAAAATCAGGCTTTGCAGACAAAGACAAATGCTTAACCTTTTTTCCAAATCACAACTACATTACCCCTGCATTTCCTGGAGAACTCTTCTTCCATATGGAAGCTGTCGCCACGTTGTACCCCAAGGTAATGGATTATTTAGCCTTAACCACCCCATATGAGGTCATATCAGGCTCTGTCTTTGGTGAAAATGCCCTAGCCAAACCAAATGGCTGATTTCCAACAGTAATACACGGTTATCAGCTGATATCCGCCCTGGGCCCCTTTCGCCTGTATTCCTGTGAAGCTCCATAATCGGGGGAAGTAGAGTCGCCTGCTGCAACGTCTTCCCTCCAGGATCGCATTACGCTAATGGCACGGGAAGGGCCAGAGGATAGCTCAATTACTGTACCCCAATTATGTAGGGCAGCCTGAAAAGATTGAGGTTGGATGGCATAATAATCAGTGATTAAAGACTTCCCCTAACCTGCTGAACCTCCACATGGGAAGAGCACTGCTTCTTAACTGCCCAAGATGTGGTCAGTTTGATAAATTCGCTCCAGTCCAAATTCGGCTTTCACAGAGCAGGTGAAGGGTCTAATCACCCATGGCTGTACTCTGATAACAAATCAAAGGTAATGAGAAAACATCATTAGATTCAATTTCCAATGACTCCTAAACCTGGGATATTTGCTTTATGCAAGGTAAATAAGGGCTGTGCTGAGAGATTCATTAGGACTGTCTAAAAGCTGACACGTGCTTTAACAGATTTTTTTGTTTGTTTGTTTCTTCGCTCTACTGCTCATCTGGAAAATGAATGAAAAATGCCAGGCTGTAAATAACAGTCCGGATACAGGGAAATTTGTCTACTGGGTTTCAGTGGGAACTCAAACTCAAGGGAGAGGAAAAGGAAAGAGGCACCCAGTACAACAGAAGATTATGATCTTCCACTTGGTACATTTCTTGCTTCAGTTCTGAAAAATAAAATAAAACAAATATTTAAGGGAGGTATGCAATTTTACTTCTTTTCAGTATGTGTTCTGTAGCGATGGCATTTCTTTGGGGCAAGCCTTTTCAAAACACAGAGAGACTTGTCAAGTCTTAGGAGTTAAGTCAGGCATGTCTAGAGTTCTGTTTAACCTGCTCGGATTGGTTTGAATTGACAGCGCTTGGCAGACTTTGACTACAAAGAAAAAAGGCAAGTTCCTAAGGGAATACTCTGGAGCAAAAGCTCAAAAGGAGACTTTCGTTGCATTCGTTCATCTGCCAAGAACTTAAAGGATCATTAAGTACTATCAGCTTTCTTGCCTTAAAATGTGAGAGATAGTGAACTCAGTGTATCGGAACTGGGAGGTAGTACCCAAGAGTGTCAGCAGTTTAAAAGTGATCAGGAGCAATTCTCTAGTGTGACATGCACAATTGCACAAACGAGGCAGTGATAAAGAATATCTTTGAATCCTCTTGGTAAGACAATGGATATTTTTTAAAAGAAAGTAGTATGCAGTATGTACACTGTGGGCAGTATGTGCTTGAAATGACCGACTAGAATCGTACTTTCAGTGAAACTTTCAGCTTCATTTTCATACTGCATGCAGTATACTACAAAAAAAAAACCTATATGTAGCATATATATATTAGTATATATCAGTAACTCAATCTTTAAACCATTTTTCATATTTCACAATATTTTCATGTCTTAACCCTGACATGACTTGATCCCTCTACTTAAACTGTTTAAAATGTAATGCCCAAAACCATGAGAGGCACAACGACATTGCGTCAGAAAAATTGGATGTATGTAGAGCCAGTCAATACATGTCTATCTCAAAACGGACACTTGTGAATACTCATCTGCAGACAACAACAGGAGACAGATGATTGAAATTGCTCCTGGTCAAATTCTCCATGGTTTCTTGCAAACATGAATGGAGGTAATCATCACAAGGTAAATATGCATTATGGTAGAGGTCAGACATCTCTGTCTACTAGCAAAGACTTTTGTCAAATATCCATGTCAAACCTTGTCTTTGTAGCAGCTATCCAACCGTAAAATGATTTGTATGTTGTTTCAAAGACATCTAAGACTTGAAACATACTCTACACTGCCGTAAAGACTACCTTAGACCAGCATGAATTTCAGTTCTGGTTTGATTCTGGTTGACAAGTACAGCCATGCTGTAAAGCCATTCACCAGCAAAAAATGTTGGTTGACCAAGGTGGTCTTTGTGGTGAAGCTGGTTGACCAAAGAACTGTTGCTTTGACAGCTGACCTGAAAGAGAAAACTTAGTGTAATGCAGACCATTTACTGTATGCTAATGTCCGCTATAGCACCTCCTGCTGAAATGCAACACATACTTGTGTTGTTATGAAATGCGCTATTAAACATTATGAGAAGAAAAATAAAATTGTACCTTTTTTTTACTACAAACGTTTTAAACTCAAATTCCTGTACTCAGTTTTCATTTGTGTATTTTATTGTGATGGCATATAAACATACATGTATAGAGCTATATATTCATTCATGCAGTAATGTATGTTTTTTTTCTTCAATAAACTATGGGCTAAAAAACTTTTTAATGATGCACCAATACTGAAATGATTAGACCTGAACTCAAATAATGATTATAAATATTTTCCAACACAGAAAAAACTGACGATTGTTTCACCTTTTGGCTTGTGTTGTGCCGAAGTTTGAATGTGAAAATTGAAATCACCATGTACATGTGCATGTGTGATTGTGTGCATGTGAGAAAGTGTGAGAGCCCTTGAGGGGGAGCGGTGTTCATCTGTAGGTCAGGAGGTGACTGCTTGTAACCTGTGTTCTGCACCAGATGAGAAAAACAGAGAACACAAGCTCGCAGCATGCTACAGACGCCTGTAACAAGCTGAGCAGAAACGTTGAGCACGTCTGAAAGAAAACGAACAACGCCAGCACAAACACCGCACAGAAAACACTACAGAATGCCAGCGCTCACATCACGAAAATATCATATTCATCAGATGGTTAGGTTTTCACAAAATCTCACATAAAAGGCTGTTTCATCTGTAGGAATCTTCCAGAATAAATGAACACTGGCAGCATGATCTCATTTGTTTTTGTAGACCTATAGAAGTGATTGGGTTTGTGATCTAACATGAATCACTTGTACAACCTATACTTAAACAAACAGACCGACAGATTCAAGGAGATCCATCATTTTAAGGACAAGTCCATGCCTCTATTTTGAACATGAGCCAACTAATCATTTTTTTCCCCAAAACGCAATTTGGGGAATATTTATGTAGCTTACCGTCTACGTCTATACGAAGCTTTGGAAAACAGTACAGATCCTAACATGAACTATGTTGCGTAACTCAGCAAAAGACCTTTGTTGAGGTTTGGCGAACAGACTCAGAAAATTGTTTGAGATGCTTATTTTTGATTAAAAAAAATAATACGATCCATTTGACTTGGAAAAAGATACATCTGCAGATATACGCATGAATATTTTGAAGCAAAGATGGGAGAATTATTTTACTTTCTTTTCATAAACAACAAAATGCTGGAAGGTCCAAGATAAACATCTCCGCTGATGGGGTATTCGTGTGAACATGCATAAAGCTAAGAGGCAGAGCGAATTGATAGAAAAAAGACAGAAAATGATAGTGTTACAGTATAAGCAGAAAAGCCAATAAATATATAGAGAACCCTTTGGGGAAAACTAATATAATTTTTAACATCTCAAGGCCCTTCAAGGGTGATTGAGGAGATAAACGAGCAGAGAAATGTTGTATATGTTACTATAAAACATCACTGTGTTATTTTATTTTACATCATATGCGATCACATTCCAACCAGACTGTAAATATTAAATTACAGAGGCAACCTCAAGTTCAGTGTTCACGCTCTCTCTCGATCTGATTGAACTTCTCTGATAACACTAACAATTCCAATGAATCCACTTTGTTCTTAACAAATATAGCATTTCCGTGACATCTGGGTCATCCTTATCACATAAAAGGCCACTAAAAGGGCAAGACAACACCAGAAATTGCTCCAACATGGCTGTTTAGTGTCTTGTAAAAAGCTCTTGTAAAATTTTTTACAGGGTTTTACCGTGCTGGGCTGAGACTGTCCCCCACCACAGCCAGCCTTCAAGTTAGACCTTAAGAGACCAAACAAAAGCAAGAACCTGGACCAGCTGGTAGGTGAACGTCTCTTTTAACCACAGCATCTGTGCATTGACAGGCTTTAAACTGGTCAGAATCAATAACACTCAACCTGATATAAGACCGCAAACCACTCGCAGTCTAAAGACACTTACGTCATGTTCACACAAAAACATCATGATGAAACAGAGTGAAATATGGTGTTATAACTGAAACAAAACATGCCCTTAGTGAATTTTAAAGTATGATATAGGCACACACATAAGCTAATCATTGACAGTCGTCTAGGTGTCATTTATAGATGCTCTGCTTTAACAAACACATAAATCATGTTTACCAAGAAAATTTTTAAAAATCTTAATTTAATTTGTATCAAATTATATATGGTGTCAGACTGATTAAAGTCCAAATTTCCCATTTCAGAGGAAATGTAATCCTGCTGGTCTTCATAACAAACAGATTATTGCGTGACTTACAATTCAGACTTACAATGCCTTGTGAATAAATAATCACACCTTGCTTATCTGGGGATGAGACGGATTCAGAGAACTGAAAGAGCTGAATATGTTTCTGTTTAGTGGAGTATTTGTTGTCTTTTAGCACACTGTGTGTAATAAATGCTTTTACGTCTTTAAAGTGTGTTTGGAAGGCATTATATTTTATGAGTGTGAGACAACAGAAACACATATAATTTTAGTGATCAAATTATTATAAAGTTGAAATGCATAATAAAACACAAGTTTATCTAGCTAATTACTTGATGAGGACATAACAGACTTATAGTACGGCTATTCCTTAGCATATAATGTCCAAGTGAGTAGTTAACCCACCTGCACTATTGAGTCAGTGAGCTGAACTCCAGGACTAAATCAGTCTGATTCATGACTGATTCATTTGTGAGCAGTTCAACTTTTGTAAGCAGAAAAAAGACAAGAATCTCTCATTCAAATCTGGTTCATTTTTAAAGGGGATAGTTCACCCAAAAATGAAAATTCTGCCATTAATCACTCGCCCTCATTTCTCACAAAGAAAACAAAAATAACGGCTTTATTCAGCATTCAGAAATTGTTGAATAAAGTTATTACTTTTGTTTCTTTGTGCACAAAAAGCTTCATAACATTACGGTTGAACCACTGATGTCACATGGACTATTTTAACAATGTTTTTACCTTTCTGGGGCTTGATCGTGTCAATTACGTTGCGTTCTGAAGATGAACAAAGGTCTTACAGGTTTGGAACAACATAAAGGTGAGCAATTAAGGACAGAATTTTCATTTTGGGTGAACTATCACTTTAAAGGGATACTCCACCCCAAAATGAAAATTTTATAATTTTTCACGTACCTCTATGTCGTTCCAAACCAGTAAAAACTTTGTTCGTCCTCG
>SCHK01392366.1:0-40115 GCA_004124795.1 Poropuntius huangchuchieni | reverse complement strand
ATCAGGGGTCTGCTGTTCACACGCTGCACACATGGGCAGCGAATGTTGATGCGCCATTGACCAATCAGAGAGCGCCTACAGCCAGGACTCAGCCAATAGGACACCAGCTACGCAACACAATGCACGCAGGCAGCTACTGTACCGGTGCTAAAATCATGCTCAAGCAATGCTGTTATCTCACGGTGCTAATTATTCATTTGATATGCTCGTGATGCTGAGTTGTTACTGATAAATTAAGTAAATACGCAAAAGGAGGGAGAGTATGCGGAGTTTGATGGTGATACAGCACTTTCGGCTTTGTGTGACGCATTGGACACATGCTATTCATACACTCATTGTTTACTCTTGCCAGTTTTTTCCTAAGCAAAGCTTAAGAGACACTGGGAGAAGATATACTGTTGTTCAATACTGCAGAGTTTAGATTAAAGCTCTTTAATGTAGCTTACTGTACTTTACCTAACATCTGAGGATGAGCAGGTTTCGGTGCATCCCGGTTGCAATAACGTTACGCTGCTTACTTAGCCCGGGTTCACTGGGTTTACTTACATTATAGTGCTTGAACTAGATGCAAGCATACAGAGCACTGATGGCTGATCATTCTATCAACATTTTTCTTAGAAATTAACTTAACGTTACATGATAAATCAATCAATGAAACAACAAAAAAGCACATATGGTAAAAAATCTTGCTAAATACTGAACATGCACCATTACTTCCGCACCCGAGAGCATTTTATTATTCCACTCCAGATGGTGACTTTAAGAAACCTTAAAGATACAACACACGAATTCTGCTAAATTTGTTCTTACACCAGAAATAAAATATAAACGATGCACGTGTACGCATGCAAGTAACGTAAATTACGCGGGAATTTATAAAAATGAAAGCGTTTGGGACAACTTCACCCAAAATGAACCCTATAACTTACATTGATATAACCCTAACTACATTGTCTGTGATCATTTGTAGTGATGAAAAGCTGGCGTTTACAGAAAGCAAACATAACGTTACCTCTTTTCTGAGAAATGTGTTTTTCCGGTAGCCCGTTCTTGCATGGCATCCATATTTTACGCAGTGGGTTTTGTGTGAGCTCTCTGGGAATCGCCATTATAACATCTTCGGTGGAACTCATCCTGGCTGTATTATCATGACCCGGTTCTTTAGAGCTGATCACCTCTTCTCTGATACTGAGCGGACTGAGCTGCTGGCGGTGGGATGTATGTCATATCGGCTGAGCAATATCAATGACCGACTGTACCGTAATAACAGCAAAAAAGGCGCACACAAAACACCACCCTCCCTACTTAAAAACTGTAGCCTTATATATTTTTAAACTAAATTGAAAGTTTCATAAATAGACAATAATTAAATACCAGCTGCATGAACACAACCATTAAACCATTAAAAGCCAAATTAGATTAGCAAATAAAAATTTGATAACATACTTGTGAGTAGTTTATGCATCCCCTATTCTATAACCAAAACTGCTTATTTATAATAATAATTTTATAATAGTATTTTTTACATTACATGTAGTCATTTAGCAGACAATGGAAGCAATCAAAATCAACATAAGAGCAATGATATGCAAGTGCTATAACAAGTCTCAGTTTTTATTATTAAGGTCATCTGACAACTTTAACATGACTCTATGTTTTTAATGTCTAATTAGTTAGTTTTAATTAATCAGTTTTAATGTATTTCTTCAAGCACATCTGCACTTTAATACATACATTCACCGTGGTTCACTACATATCCAAAAAACCGTAATAACTCTCCGAATATATTTAACAAGTGTTGTTTGACATTTTCTAGTATTTGGTTAGAGGGCACCCATTCTCTGAAAATTACACAACTTACATTAGAAATACCGCATTGTGTGTAATCTACCGTAAAACTACTCAATGATGTGGCCAAACTAAAAAACATATGAGGAATGGGGCAAACAAAAAATTCCGAAATGATCGCAGAAGTTTGAGAAAAACAGTTCTGCAGCTACTGTTCACATGAAGTGCACATGGGTCGTGAATGTTGATATATCTTTGTCCAATCAAAGCCCCTCGACCGTGAGGAACCGACCAATAGAACGGCAGAGAGACTGCACGAGGAGGCGTGCGCTGAGAGGGGCACAGAGAGGTAAACATCTTACAGGACTTGAACGTTCTGTTCTTTTTTAGCAACCAAACACCTTAAGAATATTACTACGAACTTTACCCTATAAATATATGCATAGAAAGTACAGGTTCACCAATAGAAGCAGGTCAGTTGTGCTTTCAACAAAAATGTTTTTTATGCTCCTACATAGGTGTGTTAGTTTGAGATATCTACACAACAGAACCACGTTCAATTTTTGGTAGTCTACATTAGTCTCTCTTAACACATAGTATATTGTCAGGTATGAAAACTAATATTTCTGGCTATGCATATTGCTAATGTATTTGCTTACTATAGGCATAATAATACATGCATTTATATATATATATATATATATATATATATATATATATATATATATATATATATATATATTAGCAATTACATAGTCAGGGACATTAGCTAATATGTATATGAATTTATAATACAGTAAAACTAGCAAATATACACTACCAGATCTGGACACACCTATATTTTTTTATTACTACATTAGAAAAAAATATTTTTTGAAGTTGTGAATAAAACAAAGATTATTGGAGTAGGTTTTACAAGTTAATACTATGACAGTCTTTCTACTTCATAATTTCACATTTAATTCAATGTGTTGCCTGCTGTTTCCTTGTAATTACTGTTTCTACACCATTTTCAGTGAATTATGCACGTTAATAATAATAAATCAAATCTTATTTTAGCCAGCCAATTTAGCTTTTTAGACAGTTTTATTTATGCATCTCATGTTCTTATCATTTGTTGTTCTTTCTTGCTCTCTGCTACTTTTATTTCATTATACAGTCCAACATTTATATCCACAATTTATATTTCTTCACATAACAGTTTCAATTGCAAATCCAGATCAAAAGGTCAGCTGTGTCCAAACTTAAGGTAGTAGGTTTTTGTTTTTGTTTTGTTTTTTGCAAAGCTGCAGCACAAGGGATATCCTGGTTCATCCTAGGACCTAGGATATCCTCAACAGACAATGGTTCAGCATGACAAGCAGGGCAAATAGGGCCATCTTGTGGTTGAATAATGAATCATATTGTGTGTATATATACAATATTAAGCCTTGTAGCTTAATATTAGAGCGAAATCAAGATATTTGTAAAATATAATTTGTCTTAATTACCCTTTTTGATTTTTAACTAGATGGCAAAGAAATAAAATAGGTGATAAAGAGAGAGGGGGAAAAGGTGAGAGTGTCCAGTCAGCGGGTCAGGAGTACTAATCTCCTTAAACAACAGCAAGCTGCTCAGGTACTCAACCACAATAGTTTTTCCACCTGTGTGATAATTAAAGAATATCTTTTAGAATTAATTAGCAATCAGGTCCACTTAGATAATGAATGAAAAAGCTAAAGAAAAATAGGCAAGGAGTACTCTCATTAAATAACCAGGGACCAATCTAGGATCCCACGTATAAAAATACTGGTTCTGGGTAATAATAACTTTGATTAGAACCTTAAACATAATTGCATTATGTAATTGTACTTTATATAATCTTATTGTTCCCCACCTGTCCTTTATAATGCAGCTCAACAAAAATAACTCCCAGGTAAATTGTTGTATTTATGCTATTTATGAAATATGAAGTTTTGGGGGGAAAAAATGATCTCAGTTCAGTCTTAATTGTTAGCATGATACAGATAGCATTATCAAGTTTAGAAGGAACAAGTCAATGTCTTTTAACAACATCCTCTGGAAAATAAACAGAACATAAACAGAATAGAATGATTAATAATCTACAGGAAAATAAGCAGTGCTGTTTTCTGAATTTTATGATCTAATGGTTTTTAATATGCACATTTTGGAAAAGATGTCACTGTTAAATTCTCTTTAGTTTGACAAAATTAATGTTTCCTTAAAATTTTATAGAAAACATTCTGGCACACTGCATGACTCTTTATCCCAGAAAAAAAAAAATGTTTAAAATGACAAAGAGTTCAGTTATGAACAAAATAATATGCTTTTCTGAGTAATATCAAGCATCGTGCTTTTCAAAAATAGATTTTTTTTCCTTTTCCCTTTCCCCTTATGTCAACACAGCAGCCTGTGACATCACAGCCTTTTAAACTCAGAAACAGATGAGAGCAAGAGAGCATTCTGTGTGAGGAAGTGGGCTGAAAATGCATCAAGTATGCAGTTAATGATGCAGCAGACTTTGCACATACAAACACACCATTTCATTAGACATGACACATAAACTCGTAACGCAGACGTAAAACAGAGCCGGACCTGAATCCTTAAATGGGATTGGAAGAACGGAGCTGAACTTTCACACAGATAACCAGAGGGAGAGAAAGCAAGACAGGGATGGAAAGCGTGCCACACATGCGCAAGAAATAAACAACATGAGGAGGAAAAGGAGAAAGCACAAGAGGAACAACTCTCTGTGGATATACACAGAAGGAAAGAAAGAACAAATAGAAGGAAGACACGGATATCTCAGGGAAGCACAGATAAACACAGAAAGAGATTAAGAGCATGGGTCACAGAGCACAGAAAGATTTATTAGCACTTACACAAAGGCCTGAAATATTTTGCCAGGGTGTTACCATAGTAACCCACCCTCCAATAGGGTCATTACTGACACACCCTAATCAGATCTGCTTGAAAACCAATGTCCACCCCTTTATCTCAAACTAAACCAAAACAGAATATATTAACAGGGTTTTAAGCACAGTACAAAGTAACATCTGTATCATGGTTTTGTTTTATTTCGGGCGACGGTTCAGCTGCAACTCTGACTAAGCCAAGCAAGAATACCATGCAATTTGATCTAAGACAGTGAAATGCATTTACACACACACACACACACACACACACACACACAAAAACCTTCCTAAAATTTCTCATGACCCACTCTAACATCCATTACTCTGACGAATTGTCTTGCATGCATACTCATGCCAGCTGTCTTATCCCATAATAAGACTAGGAGTGTCTGCATTTCATCATTGCAAATTCTCATTTAACCCATGCTGCTACTATATTTGAATATAATATAAAGCTACTTCAGCAAGACACAAAATACATATGTTTAAGCACTGTAAAAACAAAATAAATTAGTCTGTGTAATCATTCCATTTACCTTTCATTTTCTCAGGAAGTTTGTTTGAAATGAATATCAAGTTTGTTTACTTTGCCCTGACCACAACTAGTCTTGTCCCATGCATTATGACAAGAAATCAATAAAGTGAACAGTAAAATAATTTCAGCTACTGAATTTACAGTACGTGTATATTGTGAGTGTTCACAGAATCGTTAGTTGTCTTATTTTTGTCAGTTGCCAACAAATCACTGACAAAATCCAACATTCACGTATGTTATTTCCATTGTTAGAGATACATTAGTTATGCGAGTGCATGCTTTGGTTATTAGAAATATTTTTATAGGCTATTTCATGAATCACATGTAAGTATTTGTTTACTTTACACATTCTCCGCGGGCACACACCGTTTACAATTTCTACAGTTTCATATGGTCGTGACAAACACAACTGACCGCAAAGAAACACGGTTGCTGAAGGAGGAGAGATGCCCTGTCTTACCTGTCCCGTCGCGGTCTTGTCCGTCTCGAAAGCGGCTGGTGTTCCTCATCATCCAGGTTCTAATAAAGAGCCAACGTGTTCAGGCGCTGACTGCGGGGAAGAGCTTGTGCTTGTCCCTGTTGGTTCGTGGAAACATTGTTTAGAAGCGCACTCGTTCACGGTGTTTTATATCTACAGGATTTGAGTGCGTATTTAGATAACAGACGCGCGTCTAAAAACAGCCACATGGGAGTCCCTGACTTCAGAGAAACAGATTGAGGGCAGAGTAACGCCTTTAACACTGACTCTCATTATGTAATACCAGACGAGTTGCTTTTAAAGGGTAGATTAATTAAAATGAGCTGTGGATAATGGAGAAGTACAGTGCCAACATATCTCTCTCTTTCTAATCCACTTACAGTAACTGTACTGTACATACTGTTTATCTTGTTAAATGTACATTCATTAACAGTATTGTACACTCAGTGGGTCAACTTAAAAACAAGGACAGAATGTGATGATAATGCTGACATTTTTTGTTATCATCTATCAGTGAGGGACAAAATCTGAATGATGCTGATTTATCAGTCACTATTATGCAGAACATATTACATTTTGTGCTGTCATTGACTAACGCTGTCATCAAACCTCTAACAAAACACTTTATTGATCGTACCTACGCAAATGGGGTAAAGTCACTATGATAAATAGTATACAAAAAGTGTTTGGATAGTTAAGCCTCACCTAAACTGTGTGAGTGTCAGTGTATTATGTAAAACTAACTGTCATTTATTTTTTAAAGTAATTCTCCACCCAAAAATGAAAATTCTGTCATAATTTACTCCCTCTCATGTTGTTCTAATCCAAAACTGTTTGACTAATGCAGAACATAAAATATTTTGAAGAATGTTGGGAACCGAACAACGTTGGAACACCATTTCTCAAAATATATTTTATGTTCCATAAAAGAAAGCAAGTCATGCAGTTTTGGAATGACGATGTAAATGATCCCAGAATTTTCATTTTTGGGAGGAATATCCATGTACAACATAACACACAAGTGCATTTTCGAGCACAAAGTTTCACAAAAATGAATTTATTCATGTTTTAAATTCTAAAACAATAGATACACTTCAAAATTAAGACCAAGTATTTGGACGCTTGTTTGTAAGAACTAAAAACAAGTGAAATAAGTTCAGAGAAGACATTTAGCATTGTATGGTTTGATATTTATTTCAGAAACCATTATGAGCCACTGTTATGTTAGTTGTGATTATATCATTAATCATTCTTTAAAAAATCTATAGTTGTTCTGCAGAAATTTATAATTAATAAAGATATATATTCCACGTGTAAGTGCTTGTGTGGACCACATCCCACTGTTGCTGAGTCATAAAGTCCTAAATGATGGAGAGGATGGTGGTTTTAAAGGTAGTCATCATAGCCAGATTCATCCTCGATGCCAGCTGCAAATATAGAAACATGTCTGACATATTCCTTAAAGAGCAAACCGAGTTGAATTACATTTAGACAGAGGAGTTACCATTATAATGAAAATTGTGCTTCATTCCAGTAGAGTAGGGATCTTTAATCTACAACAAACACATTGAGATATAATTACATTTAACAGGTATTTAAAACATTCTGTATATCATACAATATAAGAGCACATACTTACAACTGAACTTGGAGGGACCGTGGGGGCCTGGTAAGATGGAGGGGGTGGCACCCATGATGGAATGGAAATAGTGGAGTCAAAGTTTTGCACGCTAGCATTGCAATTCAACTTCAACGTGGCTATTCTGGCATTAATGGGAATAGGTGGGAGGGGCCCTTTCCTCTGAGCGAGCGACATAGACTCTTCATTAACACTGGAGAGAGTCTGTGTTGAGTCATGTGATTGGCTGGACGTTGTGCTAGCAATTGTCGGTTTGCTCTCTGGAGGTGCTGCATCTGAATCAAGACGGTGTGGAACTCTGGGTGAACTTCTGAGAGAAAGACTATGGCCAGAATTAAGTATATGAGTATATCAGTATATGAACTGAAATAGTATTTGCTTGTAAAACATCCTCTAAAAAGCATTATTTTATTTACAAGTTTGAAAAAAAATGTCTCTTGCCTGTCTATGTCTGTTTTGCTTCTCACCTCTTGTGCAATTCATTTCCTCTAAGACAACTGTCAAGTTTTTCTTTCCAGTCTGAAACACCCCCGACACTGTATCTGCGTGTAAGTCCCGAAGATGCTGGAGAAGAGAGGAACATTCATTGGCACAACGTTCATTATTTTAATGCAATTTCCAAGGAGATTCAGACTGAGAGTGTCAGACCTTTGTTGTCACTGATCTGCTTCTGCACGGCAATGTAGAACTGCTTGGCCTCATCTTCATCCGAAAAGTTTATTCCTATCTGACACTCCTGCATGCACACACGTTTGGGTTTCATCATGTTGAGGACTATCCATCAACTTTTATTGCTTTTCTGTTGTTGAGCTAATGATATTTTATATCCCCTAAGCCCTAAACCTCAACCTTACAGAACATTTTTACATTTTTATTAGTCAATTGTGAGATTTAATATGCTTGGTTAAGACGGTGGATCCATGTGCACATATGGATGCACATAGAAACACTTACACACATACATGCAATTTAATGGATTTGTCACTCACGTCACCAGGGAAGGTATGGAAATATGGACAAGTTTCTAAGTATTCAAACGGTGTATACAGCTCCTGTTCCCATTGCAGCTTGGCTTTCTGCAAAGAGAAAGAGAAATACCATCAGACATCAGTAAAGACATTGCCTAAAAGTCTAAAGCAGAACCACTGCACATTAACAAGTGCAAGATATTTCTGAGAATGTGCAGAATGAAAAATAAAGCAAGTGAATAAGCCCACTAACAAGATAGAGAGAAAAAGTATGAAATATATAAAAACAGATTTTCTGTATTGATGTATAATTTGTAGAATAAATGTAGAATTTAAAGAGAAATGTACACAAAATCATTCATTAACAATGTTTTCATTTTAGATTTTTCCTGAAACTTCCACTGCTGATTCCAAGAAATTCTATTCTTTTTGTATGATCTGTTAGCCTCACTTTAAGACAGTAGAGTCTCATGAACGTTGAATGCACAGATTTATCTTGCACCAGACATAATACTCCAGAACTGTGACTTTTCCATTCCTTTTTCTGTGGAGGGGCTGCCATTACCAGCTGGACAATACCACATGCTAAAACCTGTAACATACACGAACAAGCGCACACACACACACATACACAAAAAAATACATATACAGTGTGCCTGTGAATATATACTTTTTAGTATAAAGTGCATATTCACAGACACACAATATATACATTTTTTAATCAATACATTTTAACCCCAAATACAGATCCAGTTGCATTGCAGACAGTGCAGTCAGTGGTTGTTTAGTACTTTTTTTTGTATGCACAAATGCAGTTTTGAAATATGCCATTTGCATAAGTTTGCATAGTTGAAAAACAATTGTATGCGTCTGTACTAAGACTGGCTTCTACGGCTATCCGTGAATCATTAAAATTACCACAATGTGTTCAAACCAGAAAAACCAGTGGTCAGTGGTTAGGATCAGGCTGTGTATTCCAGATAAAGTGAAAGAAGTGTGTGGAAAAAGCATAAAATACCTGTGGCCACAGTCACTGTTATTCTAGTGTCATTGAGATATTATTATAGCTGTTAATATATTGAATTTGTTTTTATTTTCTTGTTTTTGTCATTTATATATATATATATATATAATATGTATTATTATTATTTCAGTTTTAACATCAAGTTAAAGAACTGTTGCTCTGACAACTAGCTGAAGTAAATAAGTTACATTAACAGTAAAAGTTAATGTTATTTGAAGTATCTCTTCTGAGGTTATTTCATAGAATGGCATAAGCAACACACTTACTAACAATGAATAATGGAAGTGCAATAACAGTAATTCTTCTACACAGTATGGATTCTTTTAAAATAATTATGGTACAGTATTTAAATCCGATAAATATATAACAAAACAACTTAGTAAAATGGATGAGGAAAAGTATTTTAAACTCACACTGCAGTCATGACTTAGTAAACTGAAGAGAAGACCGTTCTCACGAGTCGACAGAAGCGGACTCAAAATTCGTGACATCTCAAAATTTGTATCCTCTATCTTTGACGTCTCTCTTCTACAGTGTGCTCTTTCTGTTTCTCACTTCACAGGTGTACTGATCTATATCATCAAACAAATTGCTCTGCTTTATACTTCCTAATGCAAATACCCTGGTGTCAGGAATACAGAAAACAGGAAAACAGAGTTCTATTCGCACAGCACACACAAGTTATTTGTACATTCATACTCCATATTGTAAAAAAAAAACACAGTATTGAGAAAAAAATTACATTTTAGTATTTATTCAATCAAACACGACTGCTTTAGCTCACTCTGTCAAAGAGGAGAATAAGTTGAGTGAAAAAAGCAAAGACCTGTGTAGCTAAAAATAGCAGAGCACCTACAGTAGTATTTCGGCGTTTGCTTGCCGCCATCTAATGGTAGAAATACACTTTTTAAAAAGTCAAAACAACAATGTCCCATTTAATACAGACAAAGATTGTCTAGAGGCTGTATATTTTGTGAGATTCTATGTCTCCAGAGGTTGAGTATCCTAAATGATTTACAGGCCAGTGTCCAGGACTTGGCACAACAGTATGTTCGATACGCTGAAATAAAACCATTGCAGGAGAGCTTGTCATTACAGGCAGAAACAAGCGCACATGATCTTCCCTTCCAGGCCAGAAAGCATTAGGGTCCGCCCAGGAAACCGGCTTCCTGCAACACATATACAGACATAACCTAAATAAAACATTCTTATTTAACACATACCTTACACTGTTCAAAAGTTTGGGGTCTGTAAGGTTTTTAAATATCTTTGAAAAAATGTATCTGAAAGCATTTATTGGATCAAACATACAGTACAAACGTAAAATTGTGAAACATTTTTTTATCATTACCATGATCAGTTTTTTTTAGGACATTTTGATGAATAGAAAGTTCAAAAGAATAGCACTTTTTTTAACAAGGTAAATGTCTTTACTGACACTTTCAATCAATTGAATGTATTTTTGCTAAATAAAAGCATTAATTTCTTTAAAAAAAACATCTTACTAACCTCAAATTTTTAAAAAGCTGACAAAACAAATAAACAGACAAATAAACCTCCTCGTCCTTTCCTGATTAGTAGATTTTTTTATCATACAGTGACTTACATCTCTTTGTGGCCCTTATGTGTTCCACCATCAACTTGATGTGTTTTGGGTGTCCCAAAGTGAACTCCAAATTTGTCACCAGGGTGCAACATGACTTAGAGAAAGAGACAGCGTCAGGTTGCATTTGTATTTGGCATTCATTTTTCAATGGTTTACTATGCCATCTCTATGTGTGCTTGTAAACGTGTAGTTTCTATATACTATATATAACATACCTTTCTGTAGTGTGGCTTGGCTTACATTTAGCCCTTGTCGTTGGCATTGCTCCAGTGATTTCAGGTATTCGCTGAAACAAAGTCTCCTGAAACGATCCACTTCTCTGCCCACAGGGCCACTCAGAGAAGAAGGGCAAGAGGTCTTGGTGGCTGCCAGAACTCTCTGCATGATTGCTAACACCTCCACGTCCTGCATGCCCTTCTAGAAATGTTTACATTTACTACTATGTATGTAGCATAACTCACCAGACATAATTTGATACTGTAATTAACATTAATTGTATACAAATAGTAATAAATATTTTAATTTTGTGATCATAATTCTAGTTTTAATTGCCCTAATAAACAGTACTTTGGTGGGAATGTGGTTCTGTAACAGTCTTGATATTTATTTTTATATTTAAATATAAAAATTGATAGTTATTTTTATATGTTTATGTGTTGCTGTACCTGGTCATCTTTCTCATCTCCAGGTATTGGAAGATGGTGTCTTGACCCAATGCTTCCGTCACAGTCTGCATTCCAATATCCTAAAAATAAACACACAATACCTTATGATGTTACACGCTGTAAGCAATGAGCATTCATTATCACACCTTTGCACTTGGACATGTTTTTGTCCCTATCTTTACCCCCATACCAAGATGTACCTGGGCTTGATTGTTGTTCTTCATTTTCCTGATGCTTTCTGCTCCATTCCTGAATACCAGCAGCCAGGTCTTCCACAATTACTGAATTTCCATCCTTACTATTCAAAGAGGACATCAGCACATTCAGCCGCTCAGGATGTATGGAGAAGCCTTCCTACAAACAAACCAAAACACATTTATTTGTTTCTACAATGTTCAAAAACTAAAGAATAAATGTACTGCCAGAGCTGTATGTGCACACCTTTTTAAACAGAGCACTGAGGTCTACACGCTTTAATTTACCAGTCTTATTCCAGTCCAAGAGTTTGGAGAGGTTGAAGGGTTCGCACATGCGCAGAAAGCTGTTCACTTCTTCCACTTCAAGTCTGAGCGCGCTCGGAGACTATGATATAAAGACAAATTTGAAAACCCTCCCCCCAAAAAATATTTGCACAAACTATTTGGTTTAACAATTTTTTCTAACGCATTTCGTGTTTTTTAATATTATTACTACACATCACATTTTCATCTAGGTTTCATTATCAATATGAATGTTACACTGACAGCATCTGGTGGTGGACCAACGCTTGTTTCTGGAGGGAGTGATGACATCTTAGCTTGTCTATCTCGTTCCATAACGAGGACCTCCATGTCGGTGAGAATGGGTTTATTATGGAGCCATCTGCGCAGATCTCCCATCCGTTCTAGCGCTTCTCTGAACGCTTTCCTGTCGCTGATCCAGTCCAGGTGTTCCGCGGGTTTGTCTCCAGGTAAATGCGAGTAAAAAGCAGCGGCGCCTCTGTGGTCTGGTGTTGCAGGTCCAGCGTCGAGGTGTTTCGGCTGTGGACGAGTTGATGTTTTCTTTTTATCCATTATATGCTTCCTAAAGGCACTACCATTGCATTTTTGTGGTCCCAACGAACCACATGCCATTTGAAATAGGTAAGTCTCTGTCAAATCTCGCTTTTTTAACCGCCTGAATTCCTCTACGAGCGTCGGGTCATCCAGTAAGCACTCCGTTCCTAATACTGGACTTTTTGGCATTGTTTAAAAAATAGCTGTTCAAATAAAATTAGGCTAAATTGTAATGACAGGATTTTTCAACGCCACTCACCTCTGTAAATGTAGCTGTGAAGTAACTAAAGTCTATGGATGGCATGTTTACGTGTATCCATGACATCCATTCTTGTTTAAAGGTCAAAGCTTTTCTTTATTTTGACTCAGGACAGTCGTGGACTTTACTGAAACATCTTTTAGTATAATTAAATCACTTACTGTTTATAGCATGATACTACTATAATACTATATTATATATATTACTATATATTATATAATATTATAATATTTTCCTACTTGCGACTTACCTTCAGGACCTGTCTTACCTTTATGGAAGCTTATTATTATTTTATAACCATATAAAACACACATCAGGTTGTTCCTCAAATACTTTATTCAAATCAGTTCACTGAAATAAAATTAAAAACAGAACAGTTGTTTTCATTTATAAAATACAAAAGTAGCTGTCAATAATGCACTAGTTCAGGGTAATCTTAGACTTTAATGTATTTGACTATGTTGATTTTTTTTCTTTTACATTTACATTCTATATAACTAAGCATTCCATTGTCCAATCCGACTGAATAGAACAGTACTTGTGTTACTTAAACTGATTTTTACTTTTTCTGGTATGTGAAAATGTGTTCATAGACACTCATTCTGTTGCATTTTAACAAATAATCTCATATTTTGATAAGTGTTTAGTCTAGCCCTGCAGTGCACGGTCCAGAATTTGGTCTTCCTGTACTGGGTTGGGCATTGTGACTCTCAGCTGACGCTGGTCCTCCATGGTACGTTGAATTGTCTCATAAGCATTAGTGTTGCCAGACCAGCATCTCCGTGCCACCTAATGATATACACATCAGTATTTATACATAACAGTATAATAAGTATAAATAAACATACACATAAAGATACTCACCCCATTAGAGACATCCCAGTTCAACATTAATTTAGCTTTTTGCCCTGCCTCTTCAGAACCATCCAGAAGCAATCCAAAACCACCATTTATCACTTCCCCCCTAAAAATAAAAATTAGGGTCAATAATTTATGCACTACTGATTACTAACTAAAATGTTTTTATGGTGCATTTTTATTATTTTTGCACAATCAGAAATACACAATTGCAAGTCAATTAGTGACCGAACTAGAAGTAAATTCTAAATTAATATTCAGCAATAAATAGTCAAATCTCTCCTCACCATCCAACTCCACCTCCATTGTGCAAAGCAACCCATGTGGCACCACGAAATGCGTCACCAACAAAGTTCTGAACTGCCATGTCTATAACAAATGCACAGACAAATTATATATTATAGACAGCTAAAAAAATTCAGATCATGTTTCTCTCATGATTTATTTTTATTCTTGAAGTAGCTGTTTAAAAAGCAAGATAATATATATTCAGACAGCCATTCAGGATAATACAACACCCCTCTTGATCACCTTGTCAGGTTTATTTTACTATGTCATTATTACTATACATTATCCCTTACTCAGTATAGTTAGTATAAGGAGTATGGGTTCACTTGTATTTCTAGATGTGTCTGTTTGTACCTGCACAAAAGGCAGAGCCATCATAAACATTGGAGGTCTCCCTAAAGGGGCTGTCTGTCCCGCTGACATCATGGTGGTCTCTACTGATGACTACTGGAGCCTGAGGGGGTAAAAACACAGTTGCACTATTATGTTGCAAAGTGTGTATTATTGAACCATAATTAAATGAGTACTGTAGTATGCACACTTCAGTAGCTTTACCGAGACTCTGCCCTTAGCAATGGCTTGGTTTATGGCCAAGGCGATGGATACTCTTCCTCGCTGATCCGAATAGAGAATACGGGCCTGTGAACCCACAACCTAAACACAGAACTCAATCTTACTATGCAAATTTCAACCTGAACACGCTAAGTGTTACTATAACACACAACCCAAATGATCCTGTACAGTTTTAATCTTAAAGAAATGAATAGTACTTTTAAAACATATGTTTAAAACAAAAATAGTATGCCTATTATGAACACTTTTCTCTGACTTAATTTATTTGAACTGTCTGTGAATAGCACATTTCCACAATGGCATCGCTCAATGTTTGATTTGGTGTTACGCTGCATACACACCACTTGAGCTTAAGTTAAAAATAATTCTGTAAATAAATTGATGTGACTACAAAATGAACATTGCGGTGATTTAGAATTGGATGCCTGTGACTCATACCATCTTGTGTTTTCCAGCTTCACGGATCCAGCGGATGTTGTCGCTGTACTGCTGTCGGACACATTCAGTTACTGTGCAACTTATCTCTTCTAGTACAGCAGTGGCGATTGCGTCAGTCTCAGCCAGGTCAGCAGGGTCACCAGAGGTACAGACCCAACGAAATGGCCCAAAACCCAGTGAAAAAATATCTCTAAAGGAAAGGGCAAAGATTAAAACTAGTCTGTGAGTGTGTGTAGTTAGTACATATATGTGTGTAAGTATGCAAATGGTTGCTGACCCCATTATGTGTTGGACATATGAGGGATATTTAAACTCAGTAGCTCCTCCCCCTTTCTTCTCTACCTCAGCACCTTGAAGAGACAGAAGAACATGTTTACTGATGCACTTTTTGTCTTGAACAGATTTGCTTGAGGTTAACTTTGATGTTGAAAGGTTTTATTATATGGCTCACTGAAGTATGTACTACTGACTGGATAATCATGGCATTTAGGTCAAATTTCTGTGGAAGGTTGTTTCCACAATGGCGAAAAATAAATTAAATAAAGGTATTGTGACTGTTTATCTCACAGTTCTGACTTTTTAGAAATAGAAATTCAAAATTTTCGAGATATAAACTTGCAAATCTGTCATTTTTCTCATAATTCTGATTTTACATTGCACAGTTCTGAGTTTATATCTTGCAATTCTGACTTTTTTCTCCCTAATTCAGAGTTTACATCTCACAGTTCTGACTTTTTTCTCTGAATTCTGAGTCAATTCTTTTTTTTTTTTTGGTTTCTATCCTTATATAGGAAAGGTAATTGTGACATTTTATCTCATAATTCAGACTTTTTCCTTGCATTGCAAATTGCGAGCTTATATCTCACAATTCTTCTCAGAATTGAACTGACAAAATGAACAGAATTAAACTTGCAATTCTGAAAAAGTCACATTTGTGTATACAAACAGAATTTTGAGAAAAAAGAAAGAATTGTACAATAAAAAGTCACAATTACCTTTTTATTTTTTTAGTTTCTGTGGCACAAATGAGCTTCAGTACATATCTTTGTATTGAGACAGTTTTATTATTTAAGACAAAATTTACTGACCAATTTTGCATTTTGCTACATAGCTACAGTTTCACATCTCACCTATCACTATGTGGTCTCTTTCTTCTCACTAAATGAAATAATTCATAACTCATCTATTTATTTATTTATTTGGTAAGTAGCCATGTAAGGGTAGCTGACTCTACTTGCCTGCTCTCTGGGCCTCTAATAGAAAAGCATTGCCGTAGTCCCAGAAGAACATCCCTGCATCTGACAATTTATTGATGGCAGCCACCTGCCTGCGAAGACTACACAAGAGAGTTGCAGCTTATGTAGTTTTAAATAACTTTTAGTTATTTGTGAAACTCAGATCAAGAGATTTCTGTGTACCTTTCATGTACAAGAGTTTTGAAGCGCTCAGGGTCGGTGTTCATGAGCTGATTGGCTTGTCTGAAGGCAAGCTGCACTGGGTAATATCCTCCACTGAACGGATTATGAAGTGATGTCTGATCAGACCCCAAATCAACCAACAACTCTCCTGTCTTCTTATACTCCTGATAGAGGCACTCCCTGAAACATATTGCACTTATAATTTACTAAATAATGGAAACTATTTCAAATAGAATATGAAGTACACAACTTACCAGAGATCCACAATGTTGCCATGGTAACCTAAACTCAAGGCCATCTTTGCCTTTCTGGCCTCCCTATAAGATTAAGCACAAGTTGAAGATATGTATGTGTGTCTCAATGTGTTTCTATGTATATTTTCTTGCATACTGTACCTGATGCGTTGAATGCAGTGGCTCAAGTCACTAGTGATCTCCATCAGCCAGCCCTGCTCATGTCTTTTCTTTAATGGAGCTTCATCAACCTGCAGAGGTCAGTTATGATTGTGCACTTAAGGTTTTTCACATGTGGATCATTTTAGGGGCCAAAGGGTTTGGATGTAAACGTGAAGAACCCAAACTAATATTTAAGCGATTTGAGCCACTTTGCTATAAGATTTTGATTGAGGTTTGCTATAAATCCATGTTGTCGTTCTCTTATAATGTAAATATTCTGAAGGCAAAGGATAGCAGGTTGACTTTATTTTTGAATTGAGTGAGGGACAACTGTTTAAAAATACACATGAAAACTGAAATGGACCACAAGTAAAATGGACCAAAATTACACATATGCCCACTTCTATGGCCAGGAAAAGAGTGAATGCAAAACAACTGGGTTCACATTTTGGTCTATTTAAAGTTGAGACTGGTTCTTTAAAATACTTTCTTTGTGATTGAATCTGAGGTGTTACTCACTGATTTGTAAGCAAATTTGGTTTTAACAGGAAACTGAATAAACTGATGATATATAATGAGCATTTACTTTAACCATTATCTAACCTCTGCGATGACCCCAACACAGCCAGCAATGACCGCTGCCTTTGCTTGTGCTCCGCTCATGCCTCCCAGACCAGATGTCACAAACACACGACCCCTCAGGTCATCTGAGCCCAAATATCTCCGACCTGCATTGAGCACCGTCAACTATACACAGAGAAATACTTGTTTAGATCTGTTTTTAGATGTTTTCATTTGATAGAACAGAACATTTTTAATAGATGCATTTGTTACCATGGTACCATGGACGATGCCCTGAGGGCCGATGTAACAGTAACTTCCAGCAGTCATCTGCCCATACCTGACCATAAACACAGAGAAACATACACATTAGACAATACAGACTATACTATCACCTAGTTCTTCAAGGATGCATTAAACTGATTTAAAGTTACAGTATATTTAAACATTTCACATAAATTATATTTGGAACTTTCTATTCAACAAAGAATCCAACAAATGCATCACAGTTTCCACAAATACATTAAGCAGCACAACTGTTTTCAACATTAATAATAAAAAGAAATGTTTCTAAAACACCAAATCAGCATACTAGAATGATTTCTGTATACATATTTGTAATAATATTTGACAGTATTACTGTTTTACTGTATTTCTGATCAAATAAATGCAGCCTACTAAGACTACTTAGAAAAAAATCACCAACCTCAAACTGGTAAACTATAGTAGTGTTCATATGCACATTTTCTAAAAGAGACTAGTTAATAGGTATCGGTGAAATCTCACATTGTAATGCCCATAGCAAACATCTTCTCATATTCCTCTCTGGAAGAATAGTTTGGAATGACCTGAAACATAACAAGAAGATAAAGAAAGGCACCCTTATGGTAAAAATAACCCATACTCCATACCATAAAGGCCTGTGTGTATCTTACCATGCCATTTGTGATTACACAGCGTGGAGAAGAAGGGAGGCTGGGGAAAAGACCCAATGGATGACCACTGTACATCACAAGGGTCTGCTCTTCAGTCATGGTGCTCAGATAGTGAAAGACCAACCAGAACTACGTATACATACACGCACATAAACACAGTATATATGAAGAAAAAGGTGTATTATAGGTGTATAAAATATTATATTGCAGATACATAAATCTGTAAAAATCTACCTGCGCCCAGTTGCTGAACACCTGTCCGTTTCCTCCATATGTGACAAGCTCTTGTGGGAACTGAGAGCAGACAAGCCAGAGCATAAAATGAGAGCGTAATACAATTTTAGAGATACAGTACTTACACCATAAAATATAATATCATTCAAAGAATGAAAAGGAAGATCTATAGGTCTAAAAACAATGAACCTCCTAGCCATTTCTGGATTATTACATATCACGTGAAAATGTACCTGTGCTACAGCAGGATCCAGGTTGTTCATTATCATAAGCATGATAGAAGCAGCTTGTCTTGTTCTGCATGGGTACTGATCAATAGGATAGGCTCTATAAAACACACATACAGTCACAGATACATTGTGAAATGCCATGGTCAAGACATGGTATATTAATACATCTATGCTGTGCAATTGCTTATTTTGTACCTCATACGTAGTGTAGGACAGAAGCGATACATGTAAATGTGTCCATACTGTCTGAGCTCCTGCGCAAACTCTGTAGCCAGAGTCGCATGCAGATTAGGAGGAAAGTATCTCAAAGCGTTCCTCAAAGCCAGCTAGAGAGACAGAGAAACAGACTATGACAGAGACCAAGAATAGGAGCATTCAGTAGAGATTAATTGAGTGACTGTGATGCAATCAAGTTACAAAATGTTTTGGTCTATGTCCCTCATCCCCCGTTTCACTGAGCATTTGTTCCGTTCTCTCTTACAAAACTCAGACTCTTATCTTCTCTAATGATTGACAGGGCTCACAGTGTGGAAAGATTTAGAAGATTTTCTATTAATGTATTGTATTGTATTTTTAACCACTGCTGATCACTGTGTCACTGTTTAAACATCCTAATTCATTTAAAAATCTACAGTTCAAAAGTTTGGGGCCAGTAAGGTTTGTTTTGTTTTTGAAACAGTAATATTGTGAATATTACTGTAAAAATGACATTCTTACAACATTTTTTATTATTATCATCAATGTTGAACAGTTTTGCTGCATAAAGCATGATTTTTTTGTTTGTTTTTTCAGGATTCTTTGACAAATGCAAAGTTCAAAAGAATAGTAGTTACTTCAAATACATTTTTAAAGAAAAAAACTTTACTGTCACTTTTGACAAATTTAATGTATCCTTGCTGAATGAAAGTATTCATTTCTTTTAAACTAATAAGAATCAAGAATCAATGTGATTTCTCAGAATCAAAAATGAAAACATTTTTACTCAATAACAATTTAAATCTCAGTCTGCTCCCCATGCAAAGCTATCATATCACTTCAAAAGATTTGGAATATAGCGTACAAGTCATATGTATTACATATGAGATGCTTTATGGTTTTTGTCCTTAACTCAGTATAGATGTGTCAGAGATATATTGACCCACCCGTTCTTCTGCTGGGGTGAGGTTCGGAGTACGGACAGGTGCATGAGGTATGTTGGGGTCTCTGCCACGGTTTGAAGGAAGAGCATCAAGGGGTAATCCAGCACAGACCTCCTTTAAGCTGGACATCACTCCTGTATTCACAGAGGCGATATAACTACGAAAACAGCAGATATACTTTTAAGATATAAGTCTGTAAACAGAGGTTTATACTCTATACAAGTTCTCTCAGGATTCGTCTGTAGTTCACATGAAGAATTTCAGAGGTTTATATGAACACTGCCCTGCTGACCCTCTAACCTCCTCCCTATCACTCCATTGGTCAGTTTACTTGGTTTTCCCTCTAGTCTCATCCAATACGAAACTTCAGATATCTGTCAGGCAATCATTGAACAAGCCAAACATGATGTGGCACTCTCCCAAAAACATAAAAACAAACCCCAGTTCAGAAACATCAATTCCATTTTACTGACCTTGGATGTTTGACTCAAAGGCATTGAAAAATCTAAAGCTATCTTCCATTTCATTTTTTTTCCACCATGTGTGAAATTAGCTGTCAAAATATATCATTCAAGAAACCTCATTCCTATGCTCCTCTCTCTTTTTTTTTTTTTTTTAACAGATCTCATTTAAATATGTCAGTAGAGCCTTGACTGACAGAATTTTTTCACTCAAAACATTCTGTCACCATTTACTCAGCCTCGTGTCATTCCAAATCTGTATGACTTTATTTAATCTGTCATGTGGAATACAGTATGTGTTGAATCAAAGATTTTAAATTTCAACTTTTTATGTAATCTCAAACTTTTGTACCCACTGTGAAAGGTGACTCATTAACCTCCCTTAAATTACTTTGATACTGTTTGACCAAAGCAGCACACAATTATATACATATATTCTTAAAATGGCCAAATAATATATAATTAATGATGAGTTTATAACTTTTAATCAAAATATGATCTCACATTTTACAGGCACATACTTCTGACAAACGTTAATCTCAGTAGATTTTAAATCACACATCAATATGTTACAAAGTTAAACTTGGATTAAGGTGATTATAGGAACAAAATAGAGCAAAAAAAATGAACGAATATAAAAACGAAAAGAAAGAACACAAAATGTATAAAAATGAAATTGATATTTTCAGAACACACTATAAGAAAAAGAGTTCAACGAAACATCCATCCTATATATTGTTCCTTTTTCTGGATGTCCCACCCTTATTTAAAATATCACATTATATATTTCAGTATATCATGTTCATCAAAAAAATATTCTGGAAAAAATATATAGTCCATATATTGTTACTTCCTGCATTTATTCAGTGTCCCTGTTTCCTTAACGTCGCATCTTAAAAACAGATATGAATAGAATAAAGTAAAACAAAAAAAGTGGAATAAGGAAATGTGTTGTTCTCCAATTTTAACTAGCTATGGGCAGCTGTGAAGGCATATCACTGGTGTCAGTTGGCAGAGTATCAGGCTCTTTGCTTGTATTGGAGTCAGAGATGGAAGGGGAGTCTTTTTGTTCTGTGTTTAATCCAGGATTGGCACTTTGAAGATCATCTTCTTGAGGAAAGACTTCAGGATGTTGCCGAAAACAGTCCTGCATGCTTCTGAACTGCTCCAGACAGTCCGAACCCTTCACCTCTTCTTGACTAAAGTGAAAGCAGGTGAAGGCAGTCTTAAACTGCTCTCCACACACTCCACTTGCCATCCCCCCTAAACACGGACAGTCCCAATTTATCTCACCACTCGGCAAGATGAGACCTGAACACAAAGAGAAAATTAGGTGGATATAAAATGACTAAGTTACACAGTTTCATCTAAAAAAGGAAGTACTTCTTTGCATCTATCACCTTTTTCTTCATGGTCCTCATTTGAGTCCTCCTCAACCAGTTTCACAGTGCTAGGAATTTCATGTTCTTCCTTGGTAGCAAATATGACTCGGTCCTTCACTGTAAACAGTTAATGATGGCAATTAATAGTTGCCAAATATGCAAGACATTAATAACAACTTGAAAATATGTGACCCTGGACCACAAAACTAGTCATAAGCAGCACAGGTATATTTGTAGCAATAGCTAACAATACATTGTATGGGTCAAAAATATAGATTTTTCTTCTATGCCAAAGATCATTAGGATATTAAGTAAAGATCATGTTTCATGAACCATAAATATATTAAAACTTAATTTCTGATTTGTAATATACATTGCTAAGGACTTCGTTTGGACAACGTTAAAAATGATTTTCTCAATATTTAGATTTTTTTTGCACCTTCAGATTCCAGATTTCAAATAGTTGTATCTCGGCCAAAAAATGTCCTATCCTAACAAACCAATGCATTAATGGAAAGATTATTTATTTAGCTTTCAGATGATGCATAAATCAAAATTTTAAAAAAAATTGACCCTTATGACTGGTAAAAATATATATTCCTATATTTCATATTACTAGTATTAACAATGTTAAAAACATTTTTAAATAAAAAAGTTGTGGTAAACTACTTCTCAGGACAACATTCAGATGTACACATTTCACCATCACATTAACTTTTTAAATCTTTAACATTTGTTACACTGTTAATTTTTACGTGTTGCTTTTATTGTGTAATGTTCATATGACTCGTCTATTTCTGTCATGTACAATCATGTGTTATTGCTAGAAATGGAAATTTACAGTTCATCAATTTGTCACTTATGTTACTTTGACCCTTGACTCTTGTAATAAAACAAATTTAAAAAAAAAAGTCCTCAATAATTTGTAACAACGTGGGTTATTAATACATAACATCAGTTTCCAGAAGATTCGAAAATTTAAAAAAAAAAAAATTGAGAGTTTAATTTTCTTTTCTTTACTAATTTTTCTTTCAGTGTGGCATCAGTAAAGACAAAATACTCGCACATCTCAAAGTAATGACCAAATTACGACAAGGTCATCCCTATCATCTAGTCTTATGGTTAGAATTAAGTTTCAGATCTTACTTTAAACTTGAAGAGCACACAAATAGCCAGATATTGATAAAATAAATCAATTTAAATAATTAAATCCATTTCAGGGATTAACTCTGAATTACCTTCCTCGTTGACTGTAGTCATTTCTTTCTACACAGAACTTGTAAAGTAAATGTAGCAAAAGCAGATACAATGCAGTGCGTGCGCTGATTTTCCAGCGCTCTGTTATCAATATTTTGCAGTATCAACCCCAAAAGTTTCCTGTTCACCAATAAAGATCACCCTGTATGTATCTACCCGTCCTACTGTCATTCATTCCTCACTTGGTCATGCCGCTTTCAACCCACGTTATCAAATCAAATATCATGACGTCATAAACAGTAGACGAGGACCCCAACTTTTTGCCTCTCAGGTTGCCTGTAAGAAAATAATAAACCCATCATTATTTTTTTAAAAGAAAAATCATTTTAGTATAATTCTTGTGACACTAATAGAGCTTAGGAAACGAATAGAACAGAACTGTTTAAAATAGGTTTAAAGTACTTTAGTCATGAACACTTACGAACATCCCATCAGGGCTTGAACTAATTTCAAAACCGCGACAGCCATAGCGTTATACTGGAGATTTCTAAAATATGGTATTTTCTTTGTAGTTAAACATAGCTAACACAATTCAGAGGACTTGTGAAGTACTGCAGACGCTTTTACAGAAACCTGCCACAACAGCTCAAACTTTACCATGTCATACGTGAAAATAAAGAAACTGAGCCGTTGTTACATTCACATAAATAGATTTTGTTTCATAATATCTAATATTAAAGGTCCATGCTCACAAATAAAACACATCTTATTTCTCAAAAATGAGTTTTTATTGAGAATGATCAGTCTCTGCTGAATATATTTGTTCGGAACATTTCTTTTTACAGTTCAAAAAAAAAAAGAAAAAAAAAGAAAAAAGGAAAGACTTATTTTACATGGTTGCGCATTGCATTAAATGTCATATATACAGACACACAATGATACAGTAAAAAGGGCTTAATTTTGAAAGTAAGCAGACTTCAGGTGTAACCAGTTCTGTCTGCCACAAAGCTCTCACTACAGACCAAGCACTTTCAAAAACCGAAAATCCTTGAAGCCTACAGTGTAAGATGTGTTCTGTACCAAAGGATTCCAGCGTAAATGAGCACACACACACACAAAAAAAAAAAAAAAAAACACACCACTGGTGCCACACTGTGTGTTGCATTTCCCCTGTTGTAATGTTGCCTTGTTTAGAACTGACAAGCTATTCTGCTGACAGATCTTTTGCCACAACTAAACCATCACATTTTGTATGATTAAATACAGTATGAGGTGTTAGAGTGAGCCTTACAGCTATTATTGGAAAAATAAATGTCTGTAAGCTTCACACGCAAGACCGATATGACGAAGTGAGATGTAAAAGAAACAGTTTGTGTGTGAAGATAAACTTGGCAGTGTCGAGTAAATCAGTCACTCAACATTAGCAATACTTTCTGGAAAATCCTTTTACCGGGCATAACTAGGATCGGACAAGAAATAAACATAAGGGTGAATGAAAGGATTCAGTGACACATGGACACAGAGGAAGGACAGACTGAGAAGGGAAAACTCCAGAATATTCCTAGTCAGAGCTCACAGAGTCCATCTTTACTTAATCACTGAATTTTAGAAACGTTTTGCCACTTCTTACAATAGGAGAACATGCTCAGCCGGAACTAGCGTTCTCCCAAGACAGCACTCATGACAGACCATTGTAAATGCTCAGATCACACCAAAATAAAAAACTAAAAATGACAATCATAAAAATAATAAAAGTGTTTTATAAGGTGTCAGCAAGGATGTGTGTGTGTTTTGTGAGTGTCCTTGTTTAGAAGAGTAGCGCTCCCATGCTGCCAACTTCACTCTGTTCCTTAACAAATATTTCAAAGTACTGATAGATGATGGTAACGGCCAATAGGATTCCTGTTCCAGAGCCGATGGCACCCAGGAAGTCAGCCATTACTGAAAGGCCTCCGATACATAGTCCACCAAATGCAGCCGCTGTGGGGATGTACCTAAATATCGTAGTGAAAATATGAAGTTACTGAAGGTCCTGACAAGCAAAGTATTTGAAAAACAAAAAATTTGTTTGTAGCTTACCTGTTGAGTTCATGAACCATGGAGGTCTCTCTGTGTCCCCTCATCACCATCTGCTGTTCTTTCAGCTGCTTGGCCACCTAAAAACACAAAATACAATATTACAACTTCATATCAAATATTCAAAAACAGCATTGATAAATGAAGAAGAACTAGTAACGCACATCTTTGGCAGATGATCCAGAAACTTCAATCCAGGTCTTAGAAAAGAAGGCACAGGATCCCAGCATGAATACAATGTAGATCACTGCATGGACTGGGTCATCAAGCACAGAACCAAATGACTCCGGAGGAGACAGATAGTAACACAGACCGCCTACAGGGTAGGCACGAGCCGGACCACCGGAAGAGGTATCCTACAACAACAACAAAAACATGCCATTAGGAAGGTTCTCTCTCCCATATCTAGTTCTATTTGGTTTCTGGTCTGCGTTCTATAAAACAATCATGGTACACAGCAACAAGCACTGGTGACACTTACAGACCAAGTCCCCAGCAGATTGACCAGGAAATTTCCACTGAAGCGGGTGGAGAGCATCTGAGAAATGACGTACAGGTTGGAGACGAGAGCAGACTGCAGGATGATGGGAATGTTGGAGGTGTAGAACAGCTTGATGGGATATGTGTTGTACTGGCCACGGTAACGTGCAGACTTGATGGGCAGATCAACTCTGAAGCCCTGTGCAAAACAAAATGTGAATCAATTTTTAATTTTAAAGTACTTTATTGGAATGATTTTGACATTTACATATTAATGTTCAATACTGCCTAAGCATTACACACAAAACAAGTAATGACAGAAGATTAAAATAAATAAATATGCTAAAATAAGTATAGAATACACCATGAAAAAAAAAGAAAAAAAGACAGCTACAGCTGTTAAATCTTAAAATCAACTTAGTCCATTATTCTCATTACTTTGCAACAAAATCTGACCAAAAAAACAAACAAAAAAAAACTCTTACCTGGAAGTATATGACCACAGCAAAGACGAAGACTGTAGCAATGAGGTTCATGAGGTTGGGCAGGTTCTGTCTGTAGAAGGCCTCTCTCAGTGCTCGCACTTTATCAGTACGAGTGGCCAACAGGTGGAACAGAGCAATAATGGCTCCTTCAAACTCAGTACCTGTACGTACACAAACAAAATTCAGTCAACATCCCAAGTTCAAAATATGGTTCAAAAGGAGATCATGTGTCCTGAAAACATACCTCTGCCTGTGTTGACTGTGGTTGGGCTGAACGCCTTCCATACGATTGTCTCACAGATGTTGGTGGCGATGAAGAGAGAGATACCAGAGCCCAATCCGTAGCCCTTCTGCAGCAACTCATCCAGCAGCAACACGATCAGACCGGCCACAAACAACTACAGGAAGAGCACACAAATGTAATTATGTCTCTTACCACAAAATACACTTGAATCACTCATCCAAAGAACTCCAGAGCTGTGTGTGTGCATGTATTCTTACCTGAATGATGATCAGCAGACAGATGCCAGCACCCATCTCTGAAGGGTCTCCATACATTCCAGTCATGACGTACACAATAGCCTGGCCAATGGTGATGATCATACCAAACACTGGGGGGGGGGGGGGGGGATTAAAATTGCCATCAACAACATTATAATCATAATAACTAATCTGAAACTATTAAATATTATATAATTACATGTACATGCAATACACTCAAAGCAAAAACATACATTTCTGGGCTCCATTAAAAAGCGCTCTGTCTTTAGGTGTGTCTCCAACTTCAATGATTTTAGCTCCAGCCAGAAGCTGCATGATCAAACCAGATGTCACAATGGGAGAGATACCCAACTCCATCAGAGTACCTGAAAAACACGGTCATTGGTAAACTTTACAACTCACAAAATTTTTTGCTGTATAAATGTATTAGTCTTACTGAGCCCAAACTTTTGAACAATGGTATATTACATGCTTGAATAAACTAGGTAGGCAAATAATTAAGATCACCGTAACATTGTAATATTCCATGTACAGAAACAGACTTACCTCTGTTGGATGCCATGATGACTCTCATCCAGTAGAATGGATCTGCGGACTCTGAAGACATGATCCCAAACAGTGGGATCTGAGAGAGGGGGAGACACATTACATGAGGTCTCAACCTCATTTTTTATACACTGAGCATAACTACAGCACTAAAGCACAGACAAGTACTATTTTTATACATTAAGGAACCAAACTTACCTGACAGCAAACAAGAAAGATGAACAATGTGATGGCAGTCCATAGCACTTTTTCTCTAAACTGGATCTGAAAGACAAACATAAGTAAGAGTTTAAAATGCAGTTTTGTGCGTAAACTAGTAAGAAAAAAAAAAATAATAAAAATAAAAATATACCACATGACATATGTGGTGTACAATTTTATACCTTTCTTTCCGGTTTCTGGATTTCTGGTAAAACCGCACAAAATGGTTTTATAACCTCCAAGAACTTAACTGGAAATTAAAAAGGAGAAATGTTACATGTTAAAGAGAAATGCAACATTTGGTGCCACAAAATAAAACATGTTAAAATTTCACTTAATGTAAAAAAACATCAACTACACCACATACATTAATTTTATCTTAGCTGAGATGTTTAAAAGCTGTAGAAGCAGCAATTCAAAATGTAGAATTAGATTAATGAACAACTTTTGAAAAGTTCCTTTCTTCCCAAATCCCGTGTTGAGCTACTTAGGAAAACAGTAGCCAATCTAAAGCGTCGTCATCATTAAACTGATGGGCTAAAACTCATATTTCCGACCTTTTATACAATTTACTTACTCTTTCGCAGGAGATCATACCTAATAATCATGCGTATTCATGAACTGCCGAGCAATTATCAAGTTAAACACAGATTTAGATCAAATTAACCAGTGTGCCTGTTTGCTAGCCTTTGTGGTATGGGATAACCTCTCTCTGGTCTGGCAATCCAACAAAAAACTAAATAAGTTTATCTCCCAGTATTAGATTTTAAATGTCTTGCGATAAATATCTGAACTAATCGTTTACAATTTTGCAGTAATACAAGGCATACAGACGTGTTAAGAAAGTAGCTAACAGGCTAACGCTAGCGGTCCGCAGCATTCAATCATTAGCCACCAGAAAAGCAATGCAAACGTTAATTCACATGCGAAAAATGACCGATGAAACAAACAAAGAAACTAACGAGGAACTGAAATGTATTTCGCTTGCAGTAAAAGTACATATCTAAATAATTATCAATAAAGTAAATAAATCTTACACCAGTCTCTCAGGTTACAATCAAAGAAAGCTAGTATGCTAATGATGCTAACAGAACTCTAAATTGATGTAACAGCAGAATCGCATTGATTATCGTTTCAAAAACACTTTACTCACTCGCCATGGCGACGGTCTCCTGAAATCACGATCACTATCTGAAGTCCCAGAGAGCTGTAAACGGATAGTCCAGCGCTGCCGGTGCGCTCCGCCGCCCGGTGAAAGAGAAAGAGAGAAGCGAGAGAGCTGAAGGGAGGAGAGCGCTTTAGAGACACGTCAACACTACACCGACTCTACTACACGTCAGAAGAACAGCGAGCCGCGGTTGACCTTCTGTTTCACGTCCTGTGAACTGATCAAGTGGCTAATGTGTGTCTCTTTATATGTAAATGTCATACAAATGTTTCCACTTCAATTTTATCGTTGTTATACAGAGTAAAGAAAAATATAATCGTGTTAAAAGGTATCTTAGCTTACCGCTAAAGTGATTAAAATTGTATTTATGATTTCTGAGTATTCATTTTCATGCAATATGAGGTTTATTAAGTTTCAGTTAAAATCACTAGAAGCTCATTTGCAATATACTTTTGTACTGAAAAGAGATCCACGTTAAATGAAGAAAGTTGAAAGCGGGAACTCAAAACAAAAAAATAAACACAATATACTTCCGGGTAAAATACGCTTACGCTTTGATCTATCCAGAGCAAATGGAATACACCATTTGTGACATTTGAGTAATTTGTAAATTATTGTCCACTTCCATTACTTCAAGTAAAAACAACTTCTGCTCTTGTACAGTTGATTATAGTGAAGCGGCGAAGACATATTCTTAAATTTATCATTAGGTCTTGTTTTCAGATGTTATTCTGTTTTGTTGACATTTGTGATAGTGAAGGCTTAATTTAGCTACTCATTATCATTACCCAAAATATAAAAATAAATAAAACAAATAACTTTTAGTTAACAGGTAATAGGTAATTAGGCAAACAGTTAATAGTTATTGCCTTCCTTAATTTTATAGGCCAAATTAGAAGAATCCAGGGTCATAGTATTTTAATGATGTTACGTGAAATTAATTAAAATCCAATTAAATTAAACTTGAACTAACTTTGGCCAGTGGGGGTCACAGAACCATTAGTTAACAGTTAAAATAATTAAATGTTTCTCTGTTCCACAGTTTATTTCACTAACCAACAGAGGGCTCCAGGTACTTAGAAAATAAACGGTTGTCTAGTATTTTCTGCATTACTCAAGGGTGGATTTTCACTTACTGAGCATCACATTGCAAGAGTTGGTTATGTTTTATTAAGAGATAGTATTTGCCCTTGGATTGATTTCAGGGTATTTTACCCATATTATGATTTTTTTTTCCTGCACGTATGCTCATTATCAATAAACATCATTTTTCTACCTATTAAATGAAATTTTAAAAAATCTAAACATTTAGCTTTCATTAAACAGCTACTGACTACCATTAAAGCATTTGATATCTGCTAAGTATCCAAACTCATTCTAAGCCTATAGTTTGACAGGCCTGGCTAAAACTGAATATTAAATCACACACGCACAAACACACACACACACACACACACACACACACACGTTGGGTTTCCATGTTTTATGGGGACATTCCATAGGCTTAATGGTTTTTTACTGTACAAACTGCACATTGTATTGCCCTACACCTAAACCTACCTTTTTGCAATTTTAAATCTTTAAAAACTTAATTCGGTATGATTTATAAGCTTATGTCCCAACAAATACAAGGATTTTGGATATTGCCATCTGGGGATATTTATTCTCACATGACATAGATGGAACTGAATATGGTGCATTTTTTGCAACCATAATTTAAAATTCTCTGCTATTTCTTACTCCATCTGTAGCACATTATGTTTAATTTCTGACACTGATTATTATAAAATACAGGGCCTCTTGTAAATATTATTTGCTTTAACTGATTAATAGACTATGTGTGATTGGTGATGATGTTTTGATGTGGAATTGATCCTAGAAATATATGCTACATAGTACTTTGTAGCGAGGAAAATCGTCTCTCTCACACACAGATGCACAGGTTTTTGTCTATTTTTGGAAACAGCCATGAGGATTTCATCCACTGCAATTCTGCACACTGCTTTCTGGCTGCATTTTCCAAATAATGCAGAGTCGCTGCTGTCTGTACACACACACACACACACACACACACACACACACACACACACACACACAAAGTGACTGCTGAACTGTGGACAGTTTTGTCCATTGCAGTTACATAACCTAATTTGCCCTTAGAGGACAACATGCCAATTTATCTGTCATTTCTGCATCCCTATTCCCTCTATCTTGTCTCTCTTTCACAAAATCAAACTCAAAATTTATCACATTTCAGATACTGGCACATTAAATCACAGTGAAATTGAATTAAACTGCCAGACAATGTCAGATGTTATTTGGTCAGTCCTGCTGAAAGATGTCATCGGTATAATTTCAGCCTGAACTTCTCCATGTCAGGCAGGCATTTGTGCTTTTATTGCATTGTGCTTTCTATAACCTGCTTGTTTGTTACATGGATTTGCATTTTCCAAAATGGAGAGACATGTGACATGGAATGGAGCTTATGTGACAATAATTAAAACAGTGTCAACAAAAATACTTAAGATAAACTGTTATCTCTCAGCCGGTGACTGACTCTCTTATCCATAACACATTAGAATGAAAGCATGGCTTGTGTGAGACAGTAAACTATAAACACTTACATAAGACAATGATTTAAGCCCAGACTGGGCAATAGTTACAGATATTTTCATCACAACACTTTATTCAACATGTCAGTTTTGATATTTTGATATTTTTGTTGATTATCCCTTTCACTCCAACGGGCCAGTTTACAAATGAATGTTTGTATGAATGATTTAAATACAGTTTACACAGATTTTCATATTTAAGTCTTACTATCTCCCAAAGGAATGCGTAGTGTGTGTTGGTCACACCCTTTTCTTCTCCGTGGTGTGTGTGTGTGTGTGTGTGGGTGTGTGCTTTACAGAGAAGGAAAGGGTGTGGCCACCAAACGCCACATGCCAACGCAACCGTATTATTCTTAGAAGGAGAATTTCCAGTTTGATTTCAACACACTCGTACTGTCCTCAGATAAGGGGTAAGGTTCTGATGTCATGGGAGTTGTGATGTCATATAATTAGCACCAGTGATGACATTAGTGTCATGTGAGAAGCAGTTCTATAAGTAGGTAATAGTATCCTGTAAACAACTACGCACCTATACATATATTAATGTATACACCCACAAACAAAGCAGGTTTTGGAAAAAAAAAGTACTCATTGTACTCAATATCACATATCAGTTATTGTTTTTATATAAAGTGAAAAATGTCAGAGAACAAATAAGTAATATGGAGACTACAATTGTCTTTTGCCACCAATTCTACTTGGAACATCGCTCTGAGTAAACAGATTTAGATTATAGCAGATTATTCCAGTTTATAGGCTGCCACTGACTCTGATGTTTTACATGACACACACACAACAGTCTCTGTAGGACTGGTGGTGTGTGATGATTCACTAGGGAAAAACTTGAACATCATGTTGAGATTGTGAATTGTGTTAGTCATAAACACAACTGTAAGTCACATTTTACTTTAAATAGTGTTGAACTTTATGGTACAATGATGAAGAATGAGTTATACACATTATGAAACTAAGCTATCAGGCCAAAACAAGCTCAATCTCAAACATGCTATTTGGGGTAAAATAAAATAAAATCAACATCAGACCATAGCAAAGTATACTATTGGTAAAGTAATATGCATATGCGCATTCTTTGCCCTGTTGGCAATGTACACTTTGCCCATAATATTTGTCAGCAGTTCTGTGAACTTTGACCGGTAGAACTGAATGTTCATCGCTGCCAGGTCAAACAACTTTCTCTCTTGCTCTATTCTGTCTTCCTTCTCATCGCCAACCTTATATCTCTTTGTTTCCCCTCCCACTTTAATCATTGCTCTCATGTTATCATTCTATCTTTATGCTTTTTTATTCTTTTTTTCACAGTAGTGGAATAGATGTAGGCAATGAACACCTGTCTGTTGTTGTGTTGGGTTTAATCATTACCTCAGAGTGTCCAGCTAAATGTACTGCCACTGTGAATAAAGTACGTACATACTTTTATAAAAAAAAAACTTACTTATAAAGAACAAGTTAAAAATACAACCTTATATGGGACACAGAAAATGGGACTGGATGGAAATGTAGCTAAATTAGAAATGCTTTAATATTTCTGTGGCCTTGTTGATAAGGATGGAGAAGCTAATTAATTAGATTATCAGATGATGAACATTGTGTAAGCTTAGTGATAGCGCATAACAAGGTCCCAAAAGAATGGCTGTGAGAGGAAACAGCTGCATGTCTGACTCCACGTACAGCTCATATTTCAGCCTAATGGGGTGTTATGATGTGAATTAAAGGAGTAGTACACCAAAAAACATATTATAATTTCTGAAGGATCATGTAACTCTTAAGATAAAAGTAATGGCTGCTGAAAAGCCAGCACTGCCATCACAGGAATAAATCACATTTTAAAATATATTAAAACTATTTTAAATTACAGTAATAATAGAAAACAATAATATTTCACAGTATAACTGATTTTATTGTAGTTCCCCCCCAAATAAAGCCCTTTTATACGTCTGTGCTACTCCATATATCATATTACATAACAGTGACGATATGGCCTATATCTTCTAGTGTACTTGTGCATTTTTCAGCTTATGCCCCCAAAAAGATTTCTGGGTTTTTGGGACATCTTCCTTTTCTCCAATCTTATTATGCATCTAGCTAAAAATACAGAGATGGTTGCCATAGTAATCCATCATTATTACAAAACCCATGCTCCCAGCAACAGATGAGGAAAGGAGATATCCTGGGAACTGTGAACAGACAATATTCATGCAAACAGCACACAAATGTTCAAAGAAAAATATATATCCAACCTTAGTCAAGGCCAACATGCTATTACAATCTAATGCCAGCAATTACAACTACACTAAATTAGACTCAAAGTGCAAAATAGCCATAAATTTAAGACTATAAAGAAGTCTAGAGGTTGCAATCACCGCATTTCTGTGTAGAAAAATGTATATACATGAAAGTGAACTACGCTATTTAAGGTATTCTGAATAATCTGAGTAATCAGACGTTTCCTGTCTCGAGGGAAAATGTAGCAATCACACGACTACTTGAAACTATTTGGCGTCTTCCGTCCATGCTCTGTTTGTATGACTTTTGTACAGCATTCCAAGCATGTTTTCCATTTAATGTTTATCTGGTAACATTTTTAAATTTAAAACCAATTGCTCTCTTACAGAACGCATTTACATGCTGACCTGATTCAGAATGTGCCCATTGGTATTTCCCATTTGCGAGTAGTTTTCCGGCATTTGGAATGTAATCCAGAGCTTTACTTGGGAATGTGAGTGCTAGAACAGCTGAGGCAGTCACAGACGGCGCCAAGGACATGAGAGGGCAAAAATATATGGGGAATGACCTGTAAAACGCAATATCTACTAACACGTTATTCCACATCCATACACAGCATCCTTACTCAAGAAAGGTCACATGAGGAAAAACACGAACAAGCCACTACAGTCTGCATGTACGCAATTCTAACATACAATCCAGCCTAAATCCCTCGCACTCCTGTGCAAATACACTCACAAATAACAGGCTTAGAGAGTGCTTGCAGAAAGCTTTTAGTGAAAGGTTTAGCAAATCCGTAATATGCCTGCTGGGGCTAGCCAAAAGCAGCAGTGAGCTGTACATCTGGTGTCCGAATCCAGGGCCCTCTGACAAATGAAAGTGATGTTGCTTATTTATAGTTTAGAAAGGCTTTCACTGCATTATATCTTGTATCAAACGCATACAGCCTACATTTGAACTATGCACACCGACCAGGGTCTGAACCTACTGTAGAAGTACACTGCTGTTGACACATTAGTAGCCATAGACTTTGAGTGAATTTAATCTGCCTTTGGAGGCTTTGCTGCATGGCTATTTGTTTCAAGCAAACAAACACAAGTGCTAATATTAGTTGACTTTTGGTACTTGTAGTTGTCAAAGAGGACACATTGTACTTATGCTATTATCTCAAACACACAGAGAAATAACAAAATGTACCACAACAAAACAGATTTCTTTTTATTATGTTTCATATTGTCAAAAACAGAGAAAACCATGACATAAAAATCATTTCTCTACCTATGTCACTTAACATCACATGGTAGAACTAGGGATGGAATGTCACATTTCCATTCACATTTGATAGAAATATTCGTATAAATAAATAGGGTTCTCTTTAAAGTCTCTGGAGTGAGGATGCTAATCTTCAACACATGGCTATGGAATGAAGAGGATCCATGTCGATGAAATATATTAAAATGTCCAAGAGAAAAAGTCTTTAATGATCAGGAATGTGGAAAGGATTTTGTAAATTCCCTTTTCCACACACCCAGCATTCCCTACAAGAGCAAAGTCTCTTCCCTTGGGTCCTGCTTAGTGTTTCAAAAGCACCTTCATGTATGTTGCTTAGTTCATATCAATTTATGATTGTGCTACTGTTGCTACAAACCCACCTCTTTTTAAAAGGTGTGTAGAACATCATACTTTGCAAATGTCTTTTAATGCAAGCATCAGCTTATTTCCCTTATCTTTTAGAGATGAAGAGAACAAATAAAGATACACGAGCAGATGAGATGTCACAGAAACTCATCTGCTGCCGCCCATCTGCGATTCAGGGCGAGCAGAAACAACAGGCATGGAGAAGGACCACACTTCTTCACCTCAGTGAGAAATTACAAAAGTGTTCAGTCCCTTCAGATCCGGAGGGTTTCTGGGAATTCAGGATTTTCCTTTGACCCTCCTTGACCCTATGTAACCGCTCTCCGCTAGGCCTATGAAAGAGCACAGCAGGGCGAGCTAAGCGTGAACTTTAAACCCTGATGGCATGGTCAGGATGCCCACGGTAAGCCTTGGCATGGCAAATGCACTGTAAGATGTCGCACGAGCGTTTAGTCGTTGCTGTGCTCTTCAAGCTGTGACAGAATGCTGATGAGATTCTGCAGGCCGAAGATGTAGCCACTGTCTCCACCTTCATGAACAATACCGTCCTCTCCATAATCACGACATGTCGTGTGGGCGAAATCGATCATTCGGACGTCTACCGAAGGTGAAGCGCTGCTGGAGTGATCACGACGCCCTCCGTAGGCTCCCTCCTCATCGTCGTCATCCTCGTCTTCATCATCGTCCTCCTCATCTTCCTCCTCTCCTCCACGAGAGGGCCGGGATCTAGATGGGGCAGGGGGTGGAGCCCCGTCGTAGATGATGAGAAGAGAGGAGGAGAAGAAACGATAGCTCTCGCAAGCCTCCAGCACCGCTCTCATCTCTCTCAGTCTTTGCAGCACTGGGGTCAGAAGTTCCCTGCGCAGAACTCGGCCGTCACTGAAGAACTGGCACAGAGCCTCTTTGAACCCGGCCAGACTCAGCTTACGCCCGTGATACTTGTTCATGAATATCAGCTGCCCTGTAGCGCTGTGATACATCTATTGGGGTAAATACAGATCAGAATTAGACTTGTACCAATCACTAAAAAAAAAGATCTATAACTAATCTATAACGTTTTAGCATGTGCATATATGTAGGCTATTTAAAAGATGTAGAAGTTACCTGCATGCCGCAGAGGCGTACTCCAATAGAAGAGGAAGTGCTTTGTTGGCATTTGCGAATCTGATTAGCTTTCTTCTCCTCAGAGGCATCGTCCCCATGCTGACGTGTTCCCATCTTCAGATCAAGAACGCACGGAACCCGGTACCGCCATGTTAGATTCTCCAGCAGAATAAATTCTATGAGGGGTCATGGGTCAAGGAGGAAAAACTACAAAGTTGCATATCTAATTGTATAGATGAGCTAACATGCCTTACAAATCATTATACAGTTGTAATTTGCAAGTGTGTCCACTCGTTAGAAAGGATACTGTGCTGGTTTCTGTGTTTGGAGTTCTCCTTCATCCTCTGTAGGTGTTGCTGGTGACACTGTAGACTCCAAGGGTTGTGTTTGATCTGAGGAACCACGTTTCCTTTCTCCAGACTGTAGTACAAAACCTCTGCCTTATCATCCCGATTACTGCAAAGATCAAAGGAGAAAGGGTTAACAAATTACTATCATTATGTGCATGCATGTGAGTGTGCCAACTACTGAATTATATGATAAGGATGTACACATCACTGTTCAAAAGTCTGGGGTCTGTAAAATTTTGTAATGTTTTTTTTTTTTTTTTTTAAAGTCTCACCTAAGCTGTATCTATTTGATCAAAAATTACAAAAAAACTGCAATACTGTGAAATACTATAACATTTTAAAATAACTGCTTTCCGTTTCAATATATTTTAAAATGGAATTATCATCTCTGATGGCAAATCTGAATTTTCAGCATCATTACTCCAGTCTTCAGTGTCATTATAATCAGCAGATTTTTTGCTCAAGAAACATTTCTTATATTTGTACTGGCTAATATTTTGTGGAAAACATGGTACATTAAAAAAAAAAAATAATTAATTCAAAACAATTTTTTTTTGTAATATTGTTAACGGTTTTTACTGTTGTTTTTATCAATTTAACGCATAATTGCTAATTAAAACTACTGATTTCTTTTTTAAAAAAATCTTATTGACCCCATACTTTTTAAAAGTAGTTTATTAACCATGTGTCCTCCCTTACCTTTTGCCCTTCTCCTCTTTGCGGCTCTGTCTGGCTCTTTCGTTTTCTGGTAGTAGGCCTGATGGTTTCTTTTTCCCCCACTTAACAAGCTTATTCTTGGGCTCGCCATCAGCAGAGGGCTCTTTGTTTTCCAAATCAGCTGGATCACTGTGGAGCGGGTATGCTATCAAACACAGATTTCCCTCCTCATCTTCCTCAAAACTCACCGACACCACACCTGGAGAGAACACGAGGGAAAGAAAGAGAAAGAGAGAGACAATGAGTACACTGGACGTCGTATTGATGCATAAACAACATATGATTCAGATATGATGAATCATATGATGATTATAAAATGTAGCTCTTACCCACTCCGGCTTAAACTGTACTTTAACACACATAAAACATAAAAGAGAAGCAGAGGGTTGAAAAGGGAATGAATTTGTGTAGATAGGGAATATTCAACACTGTCATGTAAATGTGAGAATGTGGGAGAGTGTTTTGCATGCCTTCTAGTGCTAAGCAGAAAAAGACACACAAAAAACACAGGAGGCAAGAAGGTACAATTCAATGAGCTCTTTTATTACCACTCATTGGGCAAACCATTCCAAAGATTCCCACATCAGATATCAAATACAAGAAAGCATTTGACAACTTTACAGTCTGAGCACTGAAATTTACAGACAGCAACCATTTGAAAAACTGCTTTGGTACATTCAGAATACAGATCAATACATAACATACAAAGCAAAAATATACATATACACAAGTGGCAAGTGGCCTAAGACATGATTTATGGTGGTATCTCATGATAACCATAGATGGAGCTAAGCATCACAAGGGGATTATGGGTAGTTGAGTGGGGTAGGGGGGTAAAGACCGAGAAAGAAAGAGAACAGCAAAACCTTTTCAACACTGAATGGCATAATCAGAATTACAACATACAATTCTTATTTCAACACACAAGCTTTAACCTGTCTGTAATGGTTGTGTGTAAGTAAGTATGTATGTGTGAGACTCGGGCACTAGGACCCTGCAGCCACTCAACCTCTGCAGTCATGGTAGAACGATGACATCAACAGCAGTGATGTCACGTCTCTGCACCAACGCTCAAACACACTTTGGCTTATACTTGCTGAGTCAGAGAACATGTGTGGTTAGTCTCTTTCAGTGTGTCAGGCTTTATGGTGAGTAAGAAAAACATAGATGAGTCTTATGTTTGTGTAAGAGACGAGCATGTTATTGCATTGTAAGTAAGTATTGTAAGTATTGTAAGTATGCACAAGCATGTGAGAGTGTGTCCGCATTCTTTCCTATATGTCACATCCTCTCCCTGCTTGACAGCTTTTTTTAGTCCTACACCCTTGCCCAGTCAAAGACACCGCCAAATACACTGCGACAGATGCCAGTGTGTCTGTGTGCTTGAGTGTGTTTAAATATATCAGACTAAAAGAACTGAACATGATATTCCATCTGATGCCGTGAACATAAATCTGCGACTGTCCAAAAGTGTTATGGGAGTGTGCATGTGTCTTATAACTAAGTATATATGTACCTATGCATGTATGCAGCTATATATGTATATCTATTCATCTGAATCTATCTATCGCAATTTAAATGTTATTCAAAAAGGGGCATCCAATCATTTACTGCATATGAAAGAGTGTGGCCTTGTTATAGGAGTCACGCTGAACTGTAAGAAATAAGTCAGTGTAACTTATTCGTATAAATTCTTCCAAACAGTGATTTAAAGCACTCGTTACTCAATTTTATGTATAGATAGAGTGGAAAAAGAAAGTGAGAGAGAGAGGAAGGAAGATTTATCACACACAATAGCGTACAAACAAGTAAGTGTCTGATTGGTTGTAATGCTCATGTTCTGTTAAGTGTCCACTTACCTTTGTACTGTGGTGTGAATTTGCGGATCTCGGGTGGCAGGCTCTTGTAAAACTGGTGTTCTCTGGGTATAAGTGGTTTACAAATGGTCTGTTCCCCAAACCGCAGTACACAAGAGTGGCCGCCGACTTGATGGACAAACGGTTCCAACATCACTCCTCCCTTCATTTCTCCTTTCCCCGGGTATCTACACCCCTCCATCAGCGCTTCTAAAGCCGGACTCATCTTCTGTACACATCCGTCTCTCTCAGGCTGATCTATAGCTTTCTATTTGTCTGTCTGTCTTCTCCTCCTCTGTTGTTCCCGTTCCCTTGGTGGCAGTTCAGGCACAAAAGGCTGAGAAAACCAAAGAAAAAGAAAAATATTCCTGTATCTTCCTGTTAAAGGAATACGCAAATAGTAATCCAAAAGGAGTTATGTTATAATAATGTTTTTTTTCTAAGCGTAGCAAGGCTATTTAACACTGCGGACAGATTGTGAGACTGTATCTGTCCCTGTCTCTGCTGTAACTGAGAGATCTGTTCTAAGCAGGCAGGAAAAATATCACAAGAGGTCACATGGTTCCACCCCCCTCCTGAAACTCAGCCAATCAGAGCACCGCAGCTGTTGTCGGGTGGGAAGTGAGAAAGGGGAAACTGAACAAACAAAGGGACAGGAAAGAGAGAGAGTGTGTGTGTGTGTGTGTGTGTGTGAGAGAGATATATAAGTGGGGGGTTGTTGGAGTTAAAGACCAAAACAAAGAGGAATGAGGAGTAATAAGGAAAGGAAAGAGAAAGTATACTCATTCTCAGGAACAAGGAAACTGAGAGACAGTTGAAGCATGGAAAATGGAAAATATAACCAGAAATATCAAGCCGTCTTCAGGATAGCAGTCAATCAATATGAATTTCTCAATGAGTAATTCATAAAATTTCACCTTTGGTCCCCTTAATTTTAAATATTTTGGTTACATCCTTGGAATTCACCAAGTTTTAAAGCTTAAAGCTCAAAGCAAACTTTTTTTTATTTATTTATTTATTTTTTTACATGTACACTAGAGTGTGCCTACAGTGTTTGTGACTGTATTACTGTTATCATAATACACACACATACATAATACGCATGATTTTTCTAAGT
>SCHK01392361.1:2520-15140 GCA_004124795.1 Poropuntius huangchuchieni | reverse complement strand
ACAAACTCATCTACATTTTGGATGGCCTGTGAATTTTGGTTCAAACAATTCCTTTAAAAACAATTCTGAAAACCAGATCAAAAAAAAAAAAAAATTAAGTGGATTGCTCAAAAAGCAAAAAAAAACATATTTAGAAACTGAAAGCTACAATACTAAACTAATTAAATACACCTGATGTAATAGCCCAAAATAGCCTACATTATCATTACAGGTGATATTATTTTACGTATCTGTTCTAAAACAACTGCAAAAATTGGAAGTTGTCCTGATTTTTGTCCTTCAGCATTTTTTTTTTCACCTTCTACACAAAAGAGTTGATGTTCTTTTCTCTCCTCCTGTTTCTGTGTCTATAATTGCAAAATCTGATTGGTTGACACGCTGGGCCAGAGAAGGCCAATCATAGTGCTGGAAGCAGCATGTATTGGTCCTATGGGATGCACCTTTTTGTTTTTAATTATCAAGGTTGGGTTTAAATTGTGGCCAGGTTGTCAACGGTGGCCCAGTCGGTGTACAGGGGTGTGTGTTGAGACTGTAGTACACGAGGGGTTCGGCTCACCTTCCTCTTCCAGTCAGTCAGCTGTAGAGCTGAAGTTCCTCAGCGGGTTCACATCATCACATCCTAACACAGGTAAGACACAGCTCAAACCCTTTTGTGTGGATTTTTATTTGTATGATTATAAAGCAAATGCACATTTCTACATTTCAAAAACCCAATATGCAGATGTGCCCCAAATGTTAAAAGTACTTAAACATTTAAACGTTTTTTTTTTTGCACAGTTAAATCATAGTAAGATAATTTTTTAACTGTTGCATATTTAAGAAAATATTTGAAACTTTTTGTTTGAAAATGTTGAAAGCTGCACAATAAAATACTGACATTGACAAGATTATTGTAAGACCGTGTAAAGAGCATAAAATTATACGTTGAACGTTTTAATGACATGGTTCTTTGTGTACAGGCATTTGTAGAATGTAAAAAAAACAATAATTTGCAGGTAATCAAACATACAGAGTGAAGTTTCCTCGACTATCTGCAGTTCTTTCTTATATGATCAATTCTTCCTCTCAAAACTGTTAAATATTAGTTTAAATATTGCTAAATTTAGATAATCAAATATAAAGGAGCATTAGGACATTCTCTCTTATAATGATTCTCATTTGCTACTATATATATTATAATCTTGATTGAGATCAATCATGTTAAAGATTGAATATGAAAAGACATGCTACATTTAAATGCTATTCATATTTTCGTTTACCCAAAGGAATCAGGAATGTTAAGAATGGCTCATTTTAGAGGATCTTCCGTCTTCCATGTGTTGCTGCTAGCAACATTATTATTACCAGGTGAGACTTTTACATTTTTTTTAATGTTAAAAAAATATTCTTTGGTTTTCCTCACAGTTGGAGCTGTTTTATAGATAATTTAGGAATGAATCTTTATTTTTTAGTAGTTCTATGATAAACGCCAGATCAGTTAGAAGCTTGACTCAATGACTTTGTATCTTCTGAGTGAAATTTCCCCAAAAGCCCTGAACCAAACAAGTGGGTATCAAGTGCAAAGTCTTCAGTTTTTGTTCTGCAACTGGTAAAATGATTGTCAGCAAAACTCTCAAGTGCACCAGGTTTCCAGATGTGGCAGCAGTTTACAAGCTCATAAAAAATAAACTTGCTGATACTCTGAAAGAGCAACATTTCTTTACCTCCATCATGCAAGACACTGAGATCTTCCGTTCAGTCACCTCACAGTTAAGACATCTATGATCCACTAGTCCCCATTCCAGCAGAGATAAACGTCACCTTTAGAGAGATAAGATGGAAAAAGTGTCAGTTTATTTTTCTGACGCTAGGATAATTAAGTTCACCTGTAGGTTCAGAGGCTCCTTTGCTTTGTAGATTTTATAGCTTTTGCTTGTAGACGAGCTTGGTTACTGCGGCCCCCTGCTGCCAGGCATCAAAGTGCTGATGTGTGCTGTTTGAAGATTAATTTCCTACAATACCTTGTATATTACCACCTTCCCTTCCCCCAAAAACTTGTAAAACTGCATCCTGCTGCCCTCAGCTCATTGGACCGTTACTGTCTGTAAGCATTTTCTACTCTGTCTTTGAAAAATGCAACATCTGGTTGAGACTTGGACCCCCTAATTTTTCCCCTCTACTCTTCTTCTTAAACAGAGTTTCTGTTGGCTGGCCCTGTGACCCAGCGTTTAAAAGGAGATGGTATGTATGGCTTGTTTTCCTGTTCTGTCAGCTTCTTTATAGAGTCACAATTCATTTATCTGTTGTATATCTACCATATAATCTGAATGTTAGATATGCACAGTGACGTAACACATAATGTTTCTGCTAGATGGAAGTGATGAAAAGGCAGGCATTGAAGCGGTTCCAAAGAAACTAATCCGCAACAGAAGAAACATCAGTTGGTACAAGCAGCACTCTGACTTCTGGAGCTGGTACAAATACTTCACTGACAATGGGAACCAAGAGGGAGTGAGTACAGCATATTATAAACTAAACCGGACAATATAGCACAGCTGCAGGTCTTGTAAGAATTGTTCATAGTTGACCCAGAAATTGAAAATTCTGTAATTAAGTACTCACCCTAATGTCGTTCCAAACCCGTAAGACCTTCGTTCATCTTTGGAACACAAATGAAGATATTTTTGTTGAAATCCAAGATCTTTCTGACCCTTCATAGACAGCAACGCAACTACCAGAACAGTAGTAAGGACATTGTTAAAATAGTCCATGTGACACCAGTTGTTCAACCGCATATGTCGTGGTACTTTCATGGACATGCGTCAAAGACTGACACGGAAGAGAAGAGATTGTTGAATAAAGTTATTTTTGTTTATCTTTGCACACAAATGTATTCTCTTAGCTTCAAAAAATTAAGGTTAAACCACTGATGTCACATGGACTATTTTAATGATGTCCTTACCTCGTTTCTGGGCCTTGAAAGTGGTAGTTGCGCTGCTATCTCTGCAGGGTCAGAAAGCTCTCAGATTTTATCAAAAAATGTCTTAATTTGTGTTCCAAAGATAAACGAAGTACTTACAGGTTTGGAACGACATGAGGTTGAGAAATTACATTTTTAATTTACATTTTATCCCTTGAACTATCCCATTGGCTCAGAATTTCAATACCAAGGAATGAGTTCCCAGACAGCAAGCAGTGTTGGTCCAGATCCGGCCCACATCTGGCCCGCACGGATTTCACACGGGCCAGATATGGGCCGGATCTGGACCAAAACTATGTTGCTGTTTGGGTTACCATCTTGAGGATGATTAAGGTTATTTATGCGTATGGGTTGTATAATTCACATACTGAATCAAAATCATTCATTGTCACCTTACAGGTTGCAGAGCTGGATCGCGTCTACCTTGCATACTTGCAGAACAAGAATCGGGCTGAGGGACGTCGTTCCTACAAGATGTACCTGCAGCACCTTGGTGACATCTACAAATCTTGTGCCGAGTCTGATGACCCAAACTGTGTGGCCTCGTACACCAACAGACCCAAACCCAAAGCTGAGGCACCAATGCCTGCCCCAGTCAAGTCCTGTGACCCTTACAGAGACCCATACTGCTTGTACTCGAAGGGATACTCATATTACCCACACATGGCTCCGGCCCCAGCTGCTGTCAAAGCCCCTGCACCTGCCCCAGTCAAAGCCCCAGCGTACATCCACACACCTGTGGTAAAAGATCCACGTTCTGGTTACTACTACTACTCCCCGATGGTGCAACCCTTCCTGTCAGCCGAGCAGAGGGCCGAGCTGTTGCGCATCTGTGATGCCGAAGATGTCGAGTGTCTTCAGTACCACCTCCGTGGCGCATACGGTTACAAGTCCGCTGCTGCCCTAGCCCCATCTTACGCCCATCTCGGCTGTGACCCTAAGACCGATCCTCACTGCGCCCACCATCTGGTCCAGAAGGCGCCATCCAGTCTGTACCTGCGTTATCCCCATTGTGACCCACGAGTTGACCCATACTGTGCTTATGCTGCTGCTCTGGCATCCTCGCAAAACCATGAAGCCCCATCTTCTGGCTTGGAGAGACCCTGCAACCCTCTCTACGATGATAACTGCAACCCTCTGACAGCCACAAGGTTTGGCAGCCTGGCTCATGAAGATCTGAAAGACGATCCCGCCTCTGAAGCTGGTGCCATGCGGGCACCTCCGAGCCCTCGTCGCGACCCTTATGCCATGCACCGAGATGCATCTGCTGGGGCTGACCTGAGAAGACACCTGCCTACACATCTCCAACCTCCAAGGCACCAACCAGAGGAAACTCAACATCCTTTGGGACCCCGAGGGAAGACCAAGGAGGGATATGACTGTTTCATCGGGTATGATGCAGAGTGCTTCCCACTGGGTTCCCAAAACGAGCACCGTCCTGCTGTGCACAGACAGCCATCCAACCCAGCCGAAGCCTATGAGCCCCACCTGAATGCCGATGGATCCAGAAATGGAGTGATCGAACCTGATCCTGACTGCGATCCGGAGTACGACAGAAACTGTCGCTTGCGCCGCTATGAACCTGAGGTGGCCGCACCTGCCAGTCCATCACCTCAAGAGGAGCCAGCCCAGGAGGAATCCCACCGTGAGGAGGTCCCTCAGCATAGAGAAGGATCCTACCCTGAGGCCCCAGGCTATGACCAGCAGCAATATGAGCGCTACATGAGCGGACAAGAGGATCCATATGCCGGATACGGCCCCCAGGAGCCAGGAGCGACTAGTTTTCAGGATGTCCTGAGAGGATACGGTGGTCGGTATCCTGGCCAGGATGACCACCGTGCATACAACGGAGACTACAGAAAGAAATAAATACCTGTGACAATGTATGCCAAAAATATTAGATCAGGACAAAGCACGTTTTTGTAGATAAATATTGCAATGCACACTTGTAGAAAAGGTGCACACGCATTTTCACAGGATTTCACTTGGTTCACTCAATATTTTCGAGAGCTGCTGAAATTTCCTAGCTCTGGAGTTTGACAGCACTTGTATAGGAAAAAGAAATATATGATTCTTATGATTTCTTGCTGATTCTTTAAGCCCATGTAATCAGATTGTGTGTTGCAGCATCTCTAGCAGAGATATTCTACTAGAGGAGCACTTGAAATAGCTCTTCCTATCTTTGTGGAGGGAAAATTACACAAAACAAAGTATGTAAAAGGTGAATAGTGTACTTGAATATACTGTAACCTCTCCCATTTTGGCTTTTTCTTTGTAAATTCACCCACCAATTTCCCTTCAAGTTAATATTTAATTAATTTCTGGGACCCTTGCTTATTTGTATTCTTTTTTAAATTGCCAGATTGATGCTTTGTGATTTGTTTGCATATTTGAAAGATGTTTTTCTTTGAATGTTTCAAATAAAAGCTTTAAAGATCCTGAGCTCTTTTTATTTGCAAATGCACTATTACTGTTGACAAACTAGCTAATTCAGTAACAGTTTTTCTATTAATTACAATCAAATAACATTATTTAAAAAAATCAGCTTGTTGTTGCTCACATTTTATTAGACTATCACAGACAAGTGAACTATTATGCTATCCTACTGTCATTCACAGAGCAATGCAATACTAAAAACGGATTAATTATCTCACCTTTCAACTTACTAACACACAAACAGTCAGTGATAATACAATAACCTGCACCAAATTAGCATAAAAATCTATATTTATGTGGTATCATTTGCTGGATTTTTTTAGTTAACGTTCTTGGGAGTTTAGAAAAATGTTAAAAAACTCCACAATTAAGATGTTTCTTCAAAATCTAGAGCACAGTCCAAGCTGTGACACAGATAGCTTCATTAGCCTGAGAATACTTTTAATAAACATTAATAAATATAAATACTCAACAGCTGTCAATGCTATTTTGGTTCATTAAAACCTATGGCATTCAAATAGCGAATAAAGAGCTGCAAGATTGCAAGTCGCAAATCTAAATAAAATATAAGGTCATAGCTCAGCACGTATGTTGGTATCTGACCTTGAACTTTGATTAAAATATCATCGAGGATGAAGTATGCTAAACTGCACACCAACTGCTGTACCGAGAGAAAGCCAGCTGGCAAGATGTGACATGTTTAGCGGGTGGGCAGCCAGATTCCCTATGAACATATCTGGCCTATAAATCTAAAAATGACAGGGCTTATGACAGTATCAAACACAGACACACACAGCAAATAATCTCTTCATGCTGCATTAAACTGACTGATTGTTCGGTGAGATTAAGCAAACATGTGGATGCAAATACATCCGCATTGACAGTGTCAGCGTTTGCGGTTGTCAGTTGGGTTGCTTAAGATTTTAGGAGTCAAAAGGAAGCCAGTGAAAGTGGAGTCGTTGTTGGTATCTGCGTAAATTCCTGCATCAAATATGTCATCATACAACTGTAACCAAACCTCATCTCCAGCAGACAGATTTAAAATCACCCCTCCGGAGGCCTGATCCAGATTTCCGCTGTGGAACTGGTCAAGTGTAAAGGCCACAGTCCGGCCGTTTTTAAACATAGCTACCTTGGTCTCCTTCCCATTGATGGTAAGATGATATGTGAAGTAATAGATCCCAGAGATGGCACAGCGAAACTTTCCGGAGATGTTGTCGTAGTGGTGCTGCTCATTGTAGAAGGTTTTAGTGAAGCGGATGGGAGCTCCACTGTCCGTGTTGGTTTTACCTGCGAGTCCCATGCTAAAAGCAGAACGGTAGGGGAAGGAACCCTCTCCACTTTCTCCTTTCAGACCGGGGTTTCCAGGAAATCCTCTTTTTCCTGCAGATCCCTCGTCCCCTGGTTCACCTGGCTCTCCATTCTGTCCTTTGGGGCCTTGACAAAGACAATTTAATAGTTTTTTTTTTTTTTTGCAGATATTGTTAACTGAGAAGAATCCATAAAGGTATATTCAATCAAAAAACAAAACTTTTTTTGAAGATTTTTTTTCTCCAGTTTAGGCTGAGGGTGACATCATTTAGTTTTTTTAGTTGTCGGAAATACCAATCATGTTTTTCTTGAATTTTTCTTATTTAGGATCATGAACATGCCTGCAAAAGTGCCGACACTCCAATGTGTTGTGGAACGTATGGACAAAATTTCTACAATTTCTATAATTACAGTCAAATTGATCTGCATGTTTTATGATCACAGGCAGCTGCACAGACCGAAAAGATAAATATTTTATGATGTATTTTATGTCAGTTTTTCAACTACCCTCTGAGGGTATTTACACTTAATGTATCTGACATCCACTTTTATGTGTTTATTGTTTTTATCTGATTTTTTAAATGTATCATATTCTGATTTACTTGTACTTAATACAATTAGAGTTAAATTACAACATTAAAGTGTGGTTTATGTGTGCAAATTCTTCTTGTGGGCACTTAAAGGGATAGTTCAGCCAAAAATAGAAATTCTGTCATTAATTACTCACCCTCATGTTGTTCCAAACCCGTAAGACCTTCGTTTATCTTCGGAACACAAATTAAGTTTTTTTTTTTGATGAAATCCAAGAGCTTTCTGACCTTGCATAGACAGCAATGCAACTGAAACGTTCAAGGCCTAGAAAGATAGTAAGGATACTGTTAAAATAGTCCATGTGACATCAGTGGTTCAACCAGAATTTTACAAAGCTACGAGTATACTTTTTGTGTGCAAAGAAAACATAAATAACAACCTTTTTTAAACTTCATAACATTATGGTTGAACCACTAATGTCACATGGACTATTTTAATGATGTCCTTACTACCTTTCTGGGCCTTGAACGTGTCAGTTGCGTTCCTGTCTATGCAGGGTCAAAAAGCTCTCGGATTTCATCAGAAATCTTAATTTGTGTTCTGAAGATGAACAAAAGTCTTACGGGTTTGGAGCGTCATGAGGGTGAGTAATTAATGACAGAATTTTCATTTTTGAGTGAACTATCCCTTTAATACTATTAACAGTCTGTACATAAATCACCTGGATCTCCATTATCTCCCTTTTCCCCCTGACGCCCATCACGTCCGTCCCGCCCGGGGATCCCATCGAACCCTGGAGTGCCAGAAACACCCCTCATCCAGCGGGAACAAGGTTCCCTGCCGTCTTGCTCAGCCAGCTCTGTGTCCTCCTCCTGAGAGACACTTAGTCTGGCTGCAATTAGCACACAAAGCACAGCTATCCATGCAGGCTTCATTGTAAGAGCCATTTGATCAATCTATTTTGAAAAATGAAAAAATTTTTAGAAAAGGAAAGACATCAGGATTAGAATTTCAGGATTAAACGAGCATGTTTTATCCTACCTGGTCATCAACAGTTTGTCATTACAGTCTTTTGTGTGGAGTGATATCCTGAGCTGTTGTCCTTTTGAGATCTTGTGTGCTAGTTTTTTTCTGTGCTCGTCACTCCTAAAAATATCTGACTGGACATGCAAAGCAGCTGTTCATATTAAACAACCAGTCACGCTATCACACTGATATAAGACAAGAGTGAGAGTTTTGTATGTTTATTGTTGTTGATTCATTCCTGCTGCCTGCTAGTCAGTTTAATGTGAATAGCTAATATATTAGGCTTTCTGAATATTGTTAGGGGTATCTGCTTATTTAAGGAAGGTAGAAGAAAATTACTGCCTGGGAACCTACCTAGACCCATTTTGTCTGAGATCTTATCATATAATTTACCAATACAGAGAGCTGCTAGCATTAGAAAAACAGGAGGAACGTCTATATTATAATCATTGGGCGCCACCATGTGGCTGAGAATAAAGTAAAATTTTGGATAAATAAAAACTTTCATTTAGAAGGCATGCTTTATTTTATTTATTTATTTATTTTTTAAATTTGTTTGACACTTTATTCATCAAAAAATTCTTTCATTTAGAAAGCATTTTATTTTAACATTCTATTCATCAAAAAAATCCATGAAAAAAAGATCATGGTTTGTATTTAATTTTTTTTAAAGGCCTTACTTTTTTAAAATTCATAATTAGAATGATTCTTGAGCAGAACATTGGCATATTAGAATGATTTCTGAAGGATCATGTGACAATGAAGATTAATGATGCTGAAAAGTCAGCTTTGGCATCACAGAATATAAACGAAATATATTAAAATTAAAAATTTCAATCATATTTCACAGTATTACTCCTTTATTATTTATTTTATATTAAAGTGTGGCCTTAGTGAGCATAAGAGAACTCTTTCAAAAACATTTTGAATGGTAGTGAATACATATTCCCACATTATTCACGAACAGTTCTCTATAACAATAACAGATTTAATGGCCTGGTAGATTGTTTATTATAACTATATTTAAATGTAATTCTGCTGTTTGAAGCACTGTCAAGGCAACCTCGTGTTTTGATAAGGTTAGCACAATAGAGCTCAACCGACACGGCAATTTTATTATAATAATGCATAATGTCGTTATATACCTATTACTGGCACAATTCTCCAGGTCCTTATAAGGACTCTCAGAGTTAATTAGATGCTTCATTAAAACATGAAACCATTAGATATGAACGGAGTTCTCCATTCTTTGCTCTTCCCGTTTCTGTTCTGCTGTAAAAGGTCAGTGTTCATCTCACACAGCTCCCTGTGCGCTACCTGACACTTCACTGGACTAATTGTATTACTCGTACTGATAATAAAATGCCAACATATTTTGTTTAAACATTGTTTTGCGGAAATGCCAAGCCTATGAATAATCGTCCTCCTATTTCACCTTTGTATCAACACCATCGATCTACTACTGTGTTTGTTTAAGCAGATATGAGTAAAATGAACACATTAGGTGTTGTAAGAGCAAGAAAAAAACCCTATTAATTTAAATTGTATCAATAATTGCTTATAATGGATTAGTCATACATATACAGGGAGTTTATTAACCTTATAACGGACTCTAAATTATGAATATGATTGCTGAAACCTGTTGTACACAATCTATGTTTTCTGTCATCTCATTGATAGTTAATATATTTTTTTAAGTAAGTAAAAGGCCTTTTAGTGTAATTCAAGTCTTTTTGCTGTAAAATCTTTGCTAGTAAGTAAATACAAGAATACATTTAATATTGCACATAAAAATGTATCATGTGATTCTTTTTTTTTTTTTTGAGGAACATTTTTTTGTACATTTCTTAATTATCACTATATTGCATTATATGCCTGAACAATTTTCTAAAACTTAATTTTAAATACAACAACCTTCGACCTTTAAACGATAATGACTATAAAAGCTATTTAAATACTAGCAATACAGGAGCATTTTAGAGCCATTTATGCTACAGAAGTTTTATTTTGTCAAACTTAGAGAGAAAACTGGAGCACTAAATGTAAGTTAACCACAGCAAGTAATTAACCTCAATTTTACAGGAAAGCACTATATTTAGTACAGAGACCTAAAGGAGATCCATTCTATTGAACCAGTCAGCTTCTGCAAGCACAAATAACAAGCATCTGCAGGTAAAGCCATCATTGAGATCATTCAGGGCACACTTAGGTACACTAATCAGTGTCAAAACGTAAACAAGTGTGCATTGGTTACCAGGGATACAAATGAGCAATCTGAGTTTCAACCCTACAGATCAGAAGGTACGAGCCGAAGAGGAAAAGCCCTGTGAACAGCTTGAATGGTATAAGGCAAACCAAATAGGCTTATCTTAGCACTGCAGAGGTTTCCAATATGCACAGTTAGAGTCATTTCGTAGCTGCTTGTTTGCAGCTCTAATAGGATCCCTCTGGAATTGGATTATACAGGTAATAGGGGAATAATACGGTGAGGGGTTTATTACGATTATGACAGCTTCGTTCGGGAGGGAAAAATATACAGTTACAGTTGAAAATGGGTTTTCGTGACGTCCCGTGTTCAAAAATAAACGGTTTGAAAGCATAACTTTGAACGGATATCATTGGAGGTAGAAAGCTGTCAGGCTGAAGTTTGAGGAAAAGTTCCCAAAGCCTGTCAAAGTCTAACTTTCTCTCATTGAAGGCGGCTCAGCTAAGCTGCTAGTTAGCTCAAACAGAGCGCGCTACTGGATAAACACTAGCTGAATGACCCCTCAATCCCCTTAATCACAAATGGGGATGAAATAATGAAAATTAGTGAAATTTCACTGTGTGCCAGTGAAATTAACGTTTGATCAAATAACCTGTTCAGTACGTTCACCTTCCACATGGCTAATGATTAGCTTCACGAAAGCCTCTGCAAACAATCACCTTTGAACTTTATACATCTGAGAGGCTTAGCCACATGATAAGATGACCACATTTCTGAAATTAAATCCAGGCATTTTACTAGTTCTGTGCTTAGTACGTAATTGAAGTTTTGAATTAAATAAATGTATGACTTTGGTTATAACTATGAGGCCTTTATATTTACATCCCTGTATATAATATGTTCTGTTTTGACTTTGTGCTAGCACCTTGACAGACAGCTAATAGCCTCAATTAATTTTTTTTTAATGAATATAAAATAAAATTAAACAAAAAATAAACAAACCTGTGGTTAATTACCGTGTCACATTTGACACAGTAAAAATGGGGACATTTTCAGAGAAAGGACGTCTCCACCTGAGAACAAGCCACAAAAAATGGGAACTGTCTCCAGAAAACAAAGATGTCTGGTCATCCTAACATATGACTACGAGGATGGCAACTGTGCTGGCTTTTAATGAAGATTTATGGCAGCGTGGCAGATCATTTCTCAAAGTACAGATATTAAGTTTTTATGAAAATCTTTCGGAAGAAACATCATTCAAACCCTGGAGAGCAGAAGAAAATGAATGCACTATAATTCTCTGGGCTGTTCCTCTGTATTTAAGGGATATTTATTACAGTTCATTAGGTGAGAGGCGTCTTGAGTGCAGGACTTACAAACACACCAGATAAACACGTTGTGATAGAAGCGGATGCTGCTTTAAAAGCACCGCTGGGTCATTGGATACACCGCCAGGATTTTATTGCTGGGATATGAGAGGCCATGGGAAGATCTTCCTTTGGCCTTAAAGCACATGAATCATCATAAAGGAGAGTAACTGGGGATGGTCTGACTGACAAGCTGGAAAAATATTAGTTTTTTTTTTTTTTTTGATGCCCCACGAACATACTGTCCTGTCAAACTGCAACCACAAAGCCTACACCTGTAAAATATATACAGTGTAGATAGATAGACAGATATAATTACTTGTACAACCACACATACCTCAAGTAACTTAACTAAAGCATGAAGGTAGTGTTTGTAGATGATATTTAGCATGTGTAACACTGGGCTGTGTACAGATGGGACAGGAGCAGACAGTCCATGGCACTCCTCTGATGCCACAGCAGGTCGTCCAAGCAGCCTTCGCTTGATGGATGGCTTTTATTTTGCTGTCAGCCTTGAACTATTTTGGTGTTTATCTTATTAGCTTCTCCAGATACACTGTCATTTATCTATGCCAGTCAAGGCAGAGGAGATTTTGCCACATGTATCATTTGATAATAATTTGTAATTAACTTTCAAATGAGTTTCTGATAGCTAAAATAATTTGCATTTAATTTTTTATTTGTATTAATCTATTAATATTTTCACTATATTTAATTTGACCCCTATTAATTTCAATGTCTAAGCACATAAAAATTTTCTAATATTTAAAGTTCACTAACTAAT
>SCHK01392304.1:8646-19527 GCA_004124795.1 Poropuntius huangchuchieni | reverse complement strand
CCGACTTGGTACCGAAATACCGGGTCTTCTGACAACACTACATTAATTCCTGTAGCAAATCCTACATATACAATCATATATACATGTAGAAAACCCACCTGAGACTGAATTTTTTCACAATGACAGAGGTACAGTGTGGGCTGTGAAATGAAGAGGCTCTGGAAGAACACGAGTTTCCATTGTCAAATGGTCTGGAGCAGCAACCTATTAAAACAAGAAACGCTTTATAAGATTATAGAGCTCAGAACAGCACTGTAACAATCACATTCACTACACTCAACAGGGTTTACTGGCTTGATCTTTATAGCCATTCAGTGACCTTATCAAAGACATTAATGAAAATCTTTTGTAGTTTTCATGTATTGTTTTTCCCAGACAGTGTTGTACTTAGCATGCAATGTTTGCTCTAGCTGTCTGTCCTGGAAATTGCCACTTATGTGATAAAAGCACAAGTACATGAATGCAACTTTTGGCATTGAAGACTTGAATAATTGTCACAAGTTCTCTGGGTAAGTATAGTTTGTTACACTCAAAAAAAAAAAAAAAAAAAAAAAAAATTTAAGTAAAAAAAAAACCTAAGTAAGGAAGTGTGTGACTTGCAGTCTCATGCAAAAATAAATGTTTAATACAATTACTCTACGTGCTTCCTGAGTTCGTGTTTATGGTTTTGTGGCATTCAGAGGCATTCAGCACTCATGTTGTTTTTGAAAAACTCGGATTGGCATGTAGCAATCAGTTTCATTTCACAGAAGTAAGTCTTCTCAGGTTTGGCACGGGATGGTAGAAAGGAAACAGCCCAAGCTAACCACAGTTACAAGGGCTGCCTCTGTTAGCAATGCAAAAATGCTCAACACTCAAAATCCCACGCTTTGTGTGTTGTTGTTGTTGTTTTAAATACATTTCTCAAACGATTTGCAAATTGAATTATTCTCCCCCATAATCGGTTCTTGGAACATTTTCAAAGCACATGGCATAACCCAGTTTGGTAGCGTGTAAACAACCAAATGCATGCCAGATTATGCCCATCAATTACTCACTCATCATGTCCAATTAAAACATCTGGGATTAAGGGATTCATGATTATGATCTTAATCAATCCAAATAAAGCAGATGACACCTGATGACCAAACAGCACAAATACACCATCAATCAAATATTAACTATGTGTGATACAAATACTTCAGATCCCTGGAAAATGAAGAAACAAAGTTTCATAAAGACAATGTGGCATAGAAAATACGACTTTTCCTGTTGTCATTCTCCACAACCTTGAATCTGCAATAATACAGTGCTCATTAACACAAGAGCTCATTAAACTTGGAAATATATGCTTCAACTCTCAACATCAGAGAACAGCAGTCTCTACAGGTGCACAATCTGTAAATGTAAATCATGCCAAAAAAGCCCAGAGTCTGAATCGTGGTCCCCGCTCACCTCACTATGTGCACACATACACACAAATTAGACTTTGTTCAATGAGCACTCTGCATTTCTATAGGAGCCCAGCAAGTCCCATTTGTTTACATGGCACTAATTAAGTGTGCTTTAATGGAGGAGCAAAAGTGCCAACAATGAGTCCCTGTGTTGGGAATGACGGAACGTCTCAGTTCTGTTCGTCAGTCCTGCATTACACATCACAGCCATCACAAAAACATAAACAGTCAACACTGAAGCAAAAACAACCATTGCAAACAATTCATTGGTAGGGTTAGATTAGAGAAAACGCTCTCCTTAAGTAACAATAGAATGATGATGAATCTCCTGTATTATTAATCAAAAAATACAATGGAAACATTTGCAAACTTGGGTACATCACAAAATTAAAGATGCGGGTTAAACTGTGGGTTAACCCAGCTGTCATTTGATTTTTGCAGAATGTTAAAAAAATCTTATAGAATTTAATTATTTTGTTTGGGGGATGAGAAAAGAAATAAAGTAGGGGGCATTTTGCCCAGAATGTTAATCCAAAGACAAAAAGAATTTTCTGTCAGGATGATGGAACAAGCTTTAATTTTTTCAACCTCTAACTGTGAAAACAACTGTCACACACAGGCCTCTTTCATCATCCATTCATATCACCGTGGATAAAAATTAAGTCTCGCTACTATTTTTCTGAAATAAGTCACATTATGCAAGTAAAATGCATTACAAGTGGAGTTTCTGGTTGACTTTAACAAGCTGAGCAGAAAAAGGACAATGCATCCGTTATCTTTTTATAGCACAAGAACTTTAATCATGTCAAGACTGTTTACAGTGGACAGAGCCACGGTTTCATCTTTGAGCGATAAGGATCTTAAACAGTCAAGCATGTTACAAGTGCTTCTCTTCATTTGCAATGCAACAGAAGTTGAGCAGTTTATTCCGCCAAGAGGCATTGAGACAGTATCTTGTCATTGGCTAATAGCATCTCTCATCTCATCCCTCTGCCAACTGGAATTTCTGCTCGTGTTTGGTGATGGTCCAGACCAAGAAGCACAGCTCCTTCCAAAACGATATCCATGTGGGGCACAGAATACAATTGTATTACCAAAAGACTATGAGCTGTGCGTGAGTCTGCACTGGCTTAAATACCAAAACAGACGAAAAGGGAAATGAAAAACCTGCGGTGTCTAAATTACGCATGCAGAGCGGAGGGACACACAAAAACGGTGGTGAATTTTCTCAGAGGAGTGGCTAATTCTGCACACAACGCTTGTTTTGTGCTTCTGATGGCAGTGTAATAAAACATGCATGCTACTCAACACAGAAGAAGAGGCCAGTAAACAGAGAAGCTCATCACGCTTTTCTCCCTCCTGTGGAGTGCTGCGAGGGAGAAAGAGAACGAGACGGAGAGAGAGCATAAGTGGGAGAGCGAGCTGTGACTGCTTGTTGCAGATCCTGCTGTTTATCCGCCAGCCTGCCTCCACACTGCGCTCATTCAGTCTGAAACAAAGCCCGATCAGCCGAGAGGCTCTGCTAGGACACGCACTACAAAACAGGAACACCAGATAGAAGAACAGAAATGGACAGAGCGAGAAACGGACAGAGAGGGCTAAAAGACAGAGACACCGTACTTAAACAGAAGGAAACGTGGCTCTGAAGGAAAGCAGCAGCGAAAAATAAAAGGAAAACAACATGCAACATTCTCAAATGTTTCAACAGCAAGTACACTGAGTCACTCAGTCACACTGAGTCATACCGGCTAAAGAGAGTGTGTTTGCCTGGCCCAGACACCTCAGGTAATGAGGTTGGAAGTCTCAGAGGACGTGTTCTGTCATTGGCTATGGGATGACCAACAAACTCAGCATCCATCCAGCAGGGCAGCTGTGCACTGACAAAACAAATTGCTTGACAACAACATGGGACACTAGCAGATTAACACTATACCAAACAGTTATATCTGGGAAATATGTGGCCTGAGCAAAAAAAAAAATAATAATAATAATAATAATTCTCTGAATAAACTGACAGCCAGTGGAAGACAGGTCTCCACAAAGACTTCAGACCAGTTGCAATAAGTCTATTTATTAATATAAATACATGTCTCGTCTTTTTGACACATCAGCAGAATTTGCAGCAATTGTATTAAGCAGGCTCACACAGATGAATTTATTGAAATGACAAAAAGGATTTGAAAGCATAGTATACTATGAGCTGAAAACTACAAACCATTACTGAGTTTTAATCATTTTCATAGACCTAAAAAAAACAAACTTGTGTGGTGGAGCTAGTAAAAAATGTTAGCTGGTCACATAAAAATGCATCCGTTGTCAGAATGAAGAATTAAATAGCTGTTAAACAGTACTACATTGTTTCAAATCAAATAAACAGTGCAGTACTTTAAACAGAATAGATAGAATCTCTGAAGGACACCTATGAAGGAGAATACTTCAATGTAAGGAGCAAAAAGCAACATACAACAAAGAGATTTATTGTCAATGCGCCATGTTATGTGAAGCAAAAGCAAAAAGTTAACAGCACTGTTGTCATGCAGTGTATTATTCCTATTTGTATCAATGGATGCACAGTGTATTTGACACACTGTAAACTGTAGTGTGCAGCACCCAACTCACCGTCCCTAGGCTGAGAGCACTCTTTCTTCATCACACACGAAAAGAGAAAAAACAAGAGTGTCTTCCATACCACACATATTTATTATAAATGTAGTTATGCTTTCAGATCATGTATGATGGTATCTTATTAAAATCCATGCTATTTTATAAAGATAAGCTGATTTGGTGGAATCATACAGGGCTGATCTGGATAATAACTGAAGGCCTAAACGTACAAAACTATGGTTTGAACATCAATGGGGAGTCATACTTTGCAATTCACAACAAATAAATTATTCACACTATATTAAAAATAACCTTACAGATAAAGAGTGGAGAACAAAGAAAGAATTAATGTTGGTAAAGTATATTTCTCAACATCAAGGTCACGGGTTTGATTTCGAAGGACAACACATCTGAGAGAACGAATACCTTGAATAGACTGGAAGTCACTGTGTATGCTGAATGCATAAATGCAAATATAATGAAAAAGTAATCTGATCTAAATCAATACAGAAAATACAGCAAAAGGAGTGAAAACCGTGAATAGAGAGAGTCCAACAGACAGACAAAGACAGATAGACAAAAGTTTTAAAAGAACCAGTTCCTCAGCACAATTTAACTTGTCTTTGTTTAATCATTTTTATGCATTTGAGAAAGGACAACCTACAGAGAAAAAAAGAACAAAAACAGTGCAGGAGTTCATGATTCCAAAACAGCAGGCCATTATGTGTGTGAATACTAGTGAATGGCCTATTACAGGACTCTACAGTCAAGCATTTCATTCGCATTTGTAAGTAAATGTGAAAATTTATTTTGCTGCACTGTTGCAAGTGAGATTTAACATTACAGCAAAACTCAAAAACTTCTTTAAAAATCTATCATAAAACAACCTTCTTCCAATGTCTCTCACTTTACACACTGTATATGGCTGTGCTCCTGAATTCAATTCAGTTGTTGGTCAATGCAAACATGCACAGATGTTTCTGGTTGTTCTGTTTTTTTTGTTGNCTCTCACTTTACACACTGTATATGGCTGTGCTCCTGAATTCTGCCTGTGCTTCTTCAGTTGTTGGTCAATGTAAACATGCACAGATGTTTCTGGTTGTTCTGTTTTTTTTTTGTTGTTGTTTTGTTTTTTTACAGCATCTCGTGCCACTAAAGAAGGAATGTGGAGTTAAAAATAGTTTACTTCTTACAGTTTGCTTTTTAAAAAGAAGTTACCTTGTTTTCAAAATCAAAAATGCGTCCTTTATGTACGCTTTGATGTAAAAATAGAATGTAGTGTGTGAACATTAATTAGGTCATGCAGACTTGAATGTTTAACCTTCCAGGAGCATTCAATCAAGTAGCTTAATTAATATTCATGAACCATGCCCTCATAATAGAAGGATTCTTCTATTCTCATTTGATTAGCACACACTTAAGAGCGTATTCTTTTCAGGCAAGGTGTACGCGTAATTAATATTCATGAACAAAACCTTTGCCAAACTCGTAAATTACAGCATACTCCAGTTAATATGAAAAAGTGGAAAAAATAAAGAATTTATAAGCTACACAATATAAATTTAAACTAGGGCTGTCAGTTTAACACGTTAATTCATTAGTTATGAAAAATAACGCAATAAAATATTTTACCGCAGTTAACGCACTGGCCCCGCCCCCAGACCTGTACGTCATCTTGCATTTCATAGATGCAGGGCAACAACTCCATAAAAGGCAGTTATGCCCTAAAATTCAAGATATGGGGCAAAAAATGCCCCGTATAAGTTTTTGTCTCATATTTATATTATATGATAAGCGATATCACACAAACAGCAAGAGCAATATCAGATTAGTGCTGTTTATGTCCGAATACCATGAGTGCAAATGTGATTTTATATAACAGTTTAGTAAATAAATTAATATTGTGCTAAATTTTAAACACAATATTGTGTTTTTTGCTCAGTTTTGGCACAGGAGAATTGTTGTGCGTCTGAGCAACACAGCAGTGTTTAGTTTCTAAATGAATCAGCGTTTTGAACAAATTGTGTGAACCAATGATTCAAAGGCCCATTCATAGAGAAGGGCCATTCATTGAACGAATCAAACGAATGAATGACTCATACAGACATTTACCGCCACCTGCTGGCAGTTTTACTTTCTTCTTTAAAGTGTCATTTTATTCATTTAAAATAAATAAAACAATATTAAAGGAATCGTTTACCAATAAATAAATAAATACAATTCTGTCATTTACTCACCCTCATGTTGTTTCAAACCTGAATGATTTACTTTCTTTTGCACATAAAAGTTATTATAAAGTCTTAACACAGACCATTAGACAAAATTGATTCAATTATATGATATTTTTGATATTTTATACAAAAATATTAATATTTAAATGATCACAAACTATTGATCTGTCACATGAATGAAGAACTGAAGAATTATTTTGTGCATGACTGATGAAAGTTATGATGAAGTGTTAACAATAATCAGACAGCAGTCAAGTAAAATATTTAAACTTTCTGTGAAGATATCTACTTATAAGTTACTTAACATATCATGTAGAATATCTGAATTTTATGGCACTTCTTAATTTAGTTATTCAGTACTAACCATTGTATGTTATACCGTGACATCAACATTACACTCTTTAAAAACATTGACTGTGCCCATAAAAATAATTACACTTGGGGGGCATAGGTGCTCTTAAACAAGCATGTTAGTGCAGAGCCTTGTATCAAAGATTTAGGAATATGACACACTAATGACAACAAAGTTTGCAAGCAATCTGTCTCTAATGAGGCTAAATGAATTCAACAGATGTATTCTCAAATTGCTAAGTATAACAAAAATGGTTTAAAAAACATTTACAGTAACGCAGGCATTCTACAGTCATGTGTTCTTGTATAAAAGCCCTTGAAATGGCAATAACATTATTATAATAATGATTTATATTGGCAAAACACCTGACATGCATGTTCAAAACCAGTGCAAATCTAATCACATTCACTAAAAATTTCTTCCCTCTAAGGTCCTCAAACATCCAAGAGATTATTCAGTGGGTTCCCCTATAGACCCTTACTGACCCATTTAATTCAACCTAAAACAAAAATCATTCAGTGATCTCAATAAAACAAATAAATAAAAACACATCTATATCCTTTACTCATTCACAGAAAACTACCTACGTAGTGACAAGAGTCTGTTGAATTGTCTGGTGGGATGACTACAGCACTGTTACCAAGTTGCACAGCAAAATGTTCTTTAATATCTGACGTAAGACTTAATGATGTTATTACAGAGATTACAAACACACTTTACTGCCATTATGCCTTTGAGAAAGCAATTAACCTGAGATTGCTCCAGGTGGACTGTCCCTGCAATAGTTACGCTATAAGTCACTTTGCCAAACTAGCATCTGCTAAACAACAAAGCAAACAGCTATTACAGTCTGATCACAAATATATATAAAAAAAGTTCCTTAATACAGTAAACTCAATTCAGAGAAGACGGTTAAGATGCATTAAATCATCAGTGGCTTGGATTCTTTTGCAGTTCTTATGCATTTTCTTTAATTGTTGCACATGCATAGGCATCTTTAACCATTCTATTCTATCTTGTTTTTAGGATGCCGTGTCAACTTCAGGTTAAAATATTAAACTGTTTATTAGAGAAAATGTCTTTTGTCGTACAGCAAGCATATCCTGAAAAAAACTGAAGTGTACTCCTAATTATCTTTTTTTATTGTGGAAAAGAAGAAAAACATTAGTGGCACAAGTGCACTTACACAAAAGTAATTCACATACTGCTAAAGAATATGTACTGAGAGTTTTTAGTAGTCTGAACAATCTAATAAATCTACCTGAAGGACACTTCCAGTATTCAGCAACATTCCTATTTTCTACACTGCTTTCAGGAATGTTTTAGGTATTTGGAAGCCATCAAATTCAAGGTTGCACTGGAAAAATGACTAAGGACTCACAGAGGCCTTGCGTGCAGTCCAACTGCCACAACAAAAAAACAAACTAAAACACTAACCAAAATACAGCAACCTAAAATTTAGTGTGGTGCTCTTATTTAGCCATAGCAACACAAAATATATTTTGAAACACAACCAAAGTTCTGTATGTCTCAAGGATTCAGGCTCTTCTGAAAATGTGAAGCAACAGCAAACGCTTATCGATTTCCTTCCTTTGAAGAGCCTATAGACATAAGTATCACTTTAAAGAGGAGAGCATCCCCCCAAAATGCTGAGTGTGTGTGAAGTCTGAGTAATAACAGTCTGTATCTTAGCAGTCAGGAAAAGTGCACAGCAATTGATTTAACTCTTGAAACATTATCCAGAATCAAATGAAGCCTTACAAAAATAAAGTGTGGAAAATGAAGCCTTCAGCAGGCATAAAAACCCTGATGAAAAAAAGGAGGAAAATAAGCCCTGGGATTGTGTTACCCATTGGAAGAAGACTAGATAACATTACCCTTATCAATAGATTAGAGAAGATTAACCTGTCGTATTGAGAGTCCAAAATCACAGTGATATCATGTCAGGGTTCCCAAATGAAGGTGCATTTAAGAAATCCAATGATTTGGGGAATTGTGTTTGAAATGTACATGCAGAATGAATACTAAACTATAGATAAGATTAATAAAGAAAAACGTCATCTAAATAAGCTCAAATGCTGAAAGAGTTTCTCATAAGCACATTTGTGAATATCTGTATGAGTTGTTGTAATGCACTGTGACAAGTATCATTTTGCAACGGTGATATTCCTAACAGACACCCACTCAGAAAAAAGGCCAAAGATCAAAATTTGGAAATGCATTAAAACACCCAACAACTACAAAGACATACACAGTCATTTAAATCAGACCAAGCAGATCAGGAGTAAAACATGAAATGTAGCTGCCTCGGCCTCGCTGACTTTTTCTACAATGAAATGTTTAATAGAAATCTCAGAGGAATACCTGATGTTGAACTGAAGCGACAAGTTTAGTGCATTCAAATCAGTTCAGCTATTGCTTGATTGCTCAAACTCAGTGATTGAGGCAGTATGTCAAGAACATTTAATTCCTTGGTGTTCTTGGCAGTAAATGCACGCAGCCATACAACATATCAAGACCCTTTCGCTGAGGTAAACGAGGTCAAAGAGACCTTTTGAAAACCTTTTACAAACAGAACAACAGATGGCAAATACAAACAAAAATCATTTTGTATTAAGGAAGACTTTCATTTAAAAGATGGACAAAAAGACTACCTCTTCAAGCAGAGCATGAGGACTGAAGTGAGAGAGAGAGGTTTCATCTTGAAAGAGTAGAAGCGCTGCTCTTTGTAGCAGCCACCGTGTACAAGAGCTCTTGATGGGAAGGCAGAAAAACCCTGAAGAGATTAGAACAACTAATCTTCCGCTGCTACTTCAAAAATGTTGTTTTTCTGAGTCCTTTGATCTCTCATTTACAGATAATTGAATCAATCTACCATTTCTTTAACCTAAGGGGTAAAAGCATTCTAGAGGTGCACTACCCACCCCTTTCGTCTGTGTTGACTGATTAATACTGGTCTGCGGCAGACTTTCATTAGCATGCATTTCAGATGGGACTCTAGTGGGGACGATGATACACATTTATATACATATCAGATTATTTGTTATGGTATTAGACTGGATACTCACAATTATAAAAAAAAAAAAAAATCCTGAACATACAGTGCTGACAGTCGGATGGATGGAAGTGCTACAGGTTGTGACACTTTCCTGTTTTTTTTCTTAGATGTGTGATAAGATTGGATAGCGGCATGGCACAGGATGGATCACTTGAACAAGCTGCTGCACAGCACAGTGCAGGCTACTAAAACCGTGTGACCCATTTGACTAAAAGCTCTATGGAGGAAGTCAAACATCTCAAACAGCTGGACAGCCTGCCATTTAGAACAGACGGAGAAATCTGACCTTGTTTGCCTTAAGATTTTCCAAGAGAGGACTTAAATCATTAAGAGCCTGATGAAAAGAAAACAATACGCGTCAAGGAAAAAAAAAAAAAATCATTTGAAGCACAGTACCAACTCGGTAGTGATCATCTACTCATCACTCTTAAAAATAAAGATCCTTTGTTGGAATATATGCTTCTATAAAGAACCTTTTAAAAAAATCACAGCAATTTTGGGTTCCCCAAAGAATGTTTTCTATTAATTACCTATATTCTCTGCCATGGTCTAATCTGTCTAACTGAAGATATTTTTACACTTTCATAATAACATAAAATGTCTTTGACGTTGTGTTTTGTGCCATTGCTTTGGCAAAGAATCTGTCAAATGAACTAAAAGCAAAAGCACAATATGATTCAAAGTGCTGCATGTTTCAAAGCAGCAAACTCCATCTCTCCATATGCTGTGAGTTTAATGTGCATTTGGGAATGCAACAGGCATCAGTTATGCATTATTTTCACATTCGCATAATTTCCAACATTTTTGTGGACAGATAATTACAGTATTTCACTAGTTTTATAGTGAAACACATTTGTAAACTTGTGTTCACTGAAAGAGCAGGTTTCTGCCAATAACAACTCAAGGGATTACCTTTTTCAAGCAAAGAGAAAAGTAATAATTTTCCTATCGTAATAATATAATATAGGTATTATAAAATATTCATTTTTCATTTACATTTTCCAGTTCATTATATCAAGTTTTTATTATTGTTATTAGGCTTTTAAAAACAACAACAATATGAATATAATTATTAGATTGAAGAATTAGAGATATGAATTAGATTGAAACACAATCACAATTAGAAAAGGTCTGAATCCACTTTTCAAGTCAAAGATTTTTACTTTGCTCCTAGGGGTGTGTGATATGACGATTTTTGATCAA